>JASGCC010004689.1:0-18938 GCA_030067915.1 Hydractinia echinata | reverse complement strand
TCATGAACAACTTTTTAGTACAAACAGCACAAAATAAATAAATATTTCCACCAATGATAACACAGAAGCGCCAATTACTAACCCTAGTAAGCCACCAAACTCACACACTAATTTATCCCATGGGTAGATTTCTTTTTCTTCCACAACTTCGTACGAATCTGGTGTTTGATAGCCAATTTGAATTGAATACAGCGAGGTAGCACTATACTCACGTTTCGGTAACGGAATGACAAAGGAGGTGACGTCATACTTAATTTCATTGCAAGGTACAGGACAATCTGATTTGCTATTCTCAATGCTATCTTCAGTAAAACACAACGTCGTGTTAAATATTGACTTGTTTTGTTTATATTCATCCTTGATACTTTGCGGAATAAACATGGCTGACATGTCTCTTATACCGCCACACCTTTTGTAAGTTTTAATGTCAAAATCCATGATAATACATGTGCGTCTTATGTAACCACCGGGAAACGCATCGTTCCAACTCTCTTTTGTGCAATTTGACGGAAATGGCAAAGGCAATCGTTTTGTGACAGATTTACGAACTTGCATATAGTAAGTTTGACCAGGGATAATTTCAATCTGTGGATTCAAAAACTCCCCAAACAATTTATGATCGTGAACAATGACGTAGATGTTTGACTTTTTGAATTTTGTCAAGATATCGTTTGCAATCTCAAATTCGATAGATGCTTTGTCATATATTTGAAACAATGTTTTGTTCCAATTCCAAGAAATGCATGCCCCTTTTGTATTTTCGATGGATTTAAAAAATTTAGCTGACGCGCAGTTGATATTTGCAAAACAATCTGTAACATGAAATATTCCATTGCTCCAAAGCGCGTCTGATTTTTGCGTATGCGGTAAAGGACTTTTAAACTTCTTCTCCGTACAAGAACCATCAAAATTCGGATGCATTAAGAAGGGGTGACCGCAGTAGAAGCTTTTATAGATTTCAAGAAACCCACCCAAACAGAGCGTTACAGTTGGATGGTAAGCTCTTTCATCTATGACGGAATGCGCGTCCAAGTAGATATCGTGAGCCAGATACTTCCTGACGTAGCCTTGGCTTAGATACACTGCCACTACCAAAGCTGATACAACAACGGTTGACCAAACCAACCTTTCTATGCGGTTCCCTGTCACCATCTTCGTCAAACCATGAACAGTAAACGAATTGAGGTAGTCAGCCATTTTTCTTTTCAAAACTCGCCTGCGACTTTTCACTTTAAGGTAGTTCCTTTTCACGTTGTCATGGTAAACTAAACGAAACAAAAATCAAGATGGTGAATTTGTAAAACATTCAAAGTAGAGATTGTCGTCTCCTGTGCTGATCTAAGTGAAATACTCGTAGCGAACGTTTTTTCAGTTGAAAACAAAATTATATTTCTGAGTGTAATGCTTCTGGCTATTTGGGCACGCATTTTGCCGTCAAGATTAAATCTGAGAAAAACTTTTATCCAGATTGAGTAGAATTTTAAAAAACGTTAAAACAAAAAATTGAATTCTTGTGCATAATGGCTATTTCTTAAGAAATTCGAATAGTTGGTTTAAGAATATCAAAGCTCTAGGAATATCACGTGTAAGATTAGTAGGACCAAGACATAGAGCATTTCCACACATCGAGGATACTGTTGGTGAGGGAGATGTAATTTTAAATGCTTTTGATTTATTCTGACTTTTTCATAAAGTTATATCATTTCTTGTCTTGTATGTATACTCTGGTATTCCGAATGTTTTTGAAGACTTTTATTGAAATATAAACATTTTCTTTTCTTTCATTTCTCAATTCTACCAAAACTTTTGTGGATGGTAGTAATAACAAAGAGAAAGTGGGAGTAATTTTTCCAAATATTTCTTTAATATGGGAGGGGCGGTGGTGTCAATATTTAATTGAAATGGACAGTAAAGTTTCAAGAAATTTGACGTTTTACAGGTCGAGTAAACTCAGGTTCGTGTGAAATGACTGATATCTATCGGCGACGTGCGTATATGATCACATTAGGCGGAGCAAGTAGCCCTTGACTGATTCAATTTGGATAAACTTTATATGGCTAACTGAATAACGTACCTGTAAACACATTCCTCTCATCTTTTATCGTCAATGCGTTCACAGCTGACGAAAAATCCCTTTTCTGCTTTTTCCTTTCAAAAGACAAGTCCAGGAAATTGGACATGAGTGATATTATGTATAAATTTTATTTATAAAAGTATATCTGTTCTGTAACTCGATTCGCTAAAATGAATATTTCTGCTTCTGGATTACTAAAGGGAAATGTTATCTAATGTTTCTTTACAACTTTCTTGGACAATTTGAAATAATAGGATAAGCTCATCTTCTCGTTTCGCTAAAATAAACGTTTTCCCCGCGTTGACAGATGTTTTCTGTTTTGTAAAGATAAAAAAACATTAAAATAATATAAATATAAGCTTAAATAATAATCAAGTAACATTAAAAGGGTAAGCGCATTATTTTCAATCTTTCTTTCCTTTCTTTTTTCCAATTTAATTTTTCTTTTTTAAAAAGAATGCGCATAACACCCTGGTCCCCAGGGTAAACTTTCACGATGGTTTTAAAATGGCATGAAATTTGCTGGGAACGAGGGATAAAACCATACTTGTTATATGATCAAGTTTATATGTTCAGCATTCTGTGTTTTCTGATTTCGAAGAACAAACACTGTTATTCGCTAAAAGCTTTCTCATTATTAACCGTAAAAATCCACATACAAGCTTACCTGTTTATAAGCCTGGAATCGGGTGGAAAAAATCTTTTACTAAAAGAGTGGGTTCACAAGCAGATTAAATTTCCACGATAATTGCTGAATATAGGTACGTGAAAGATCCCTGCCTGCTTCTAATTTATGTCAAGGAAGAGATCTGTCAAAAAGAATATTACGTCAAAAAAAATAATAAAAAAAAAATAGAGCAAAATGTGACAGTTGGTGTTTCATCATTAGCATTCAAACAATTTTCAAATAGTTATTGCTATATTATTATAGCAATTTTACGCATTAACCTCGAGATGGGTGGTAACGATAACAGTCCATTCTACCGCTTCGCACTGACCGATAGCTTAGCACGTCCTGCATACCACTCACCAAAATTAGTCACTAGGAAATGATGAGGCAAAAAAAGTGACCAATGGTAGGGACGTCAACAATGTAGGGACGTCAACAATGTAGGGACGTCAACAATGTAGGGACGTCAACAATGGTAGGGACGTCAGCAGGCAGGCTACCCTAGTGTTATTTCTAGTTTTGCAATTCGTTGTTTAATGGATATTTTTTAAATAAAAAAAACAGTCGATCTATCAAGAATAAATTACACAATTTATGATACAGTCGAATTGTAATAAATTACATCTACGGTTAAAAAAATTTGCATACACTCCACTGTAAGAAACTTCAAAACGTTTCCGAAAACTGATGCGAACACGTTAAATGCTCATCTTCACTACGCGAAATATTTCAAGTCGAATGATTTTAAGCATTTTAATTGGTTGTCCGAAAATTTGTCCGCTTAAAATAAGAACAGTGGTCCAATCAGAATCGTTGACAGATCGGTACAAAATATTTCGGCTAGTGGAGATAAAAGCTTTAATGTGTGCTTAACATCAGTGAGATAAAAGCTTATTGTTATCATCTGAATCTATGCGTTGAGTGATAACCAAGCGTTGCAATATCGCTGTAGCTGATTTATCTCTTTGGTGTGAAACACAACACTTGAAAATAAAAGAATAAGATACAAGTTTAAAAATTTGATAAAACATGACATATAAACTCTAGAATTACATAAAAGAAATGAGCAACCAGAAGAATTATTTATGACAGATAACAGCAGTATTCGATAAATAACTTTTAAAATTAAATACAGGCTATACAAATGGGTGTTTTTTGAAAAATAATTTGAGGTATTAGTCAAATTTATTTCACTTGTTTATCTTTGACGTTGGCATGCTTACTGTTATAATATTACACATGTTTTCGATTTCGTGTTTTCTGTTGTTGGTGTACCAGGCTTGCTGGGAGGTTTGTCCGTTTTGTCATTTTCTTTGGCAGCAGCCGTTTTCTTATTTCGTCGGAAAAACCTCAACTAAAAGAAACAAAAACATCCGATATTTGAACACGACATCCCATATTTAAACACGATATCCCCATATTTGAACACGTAAAGCAATATACTTCATAAAAACTTAGATAAGAACATCCCATATTTGAACACGATATCCCATATTTGAACACGATATCCCATATTTAAACACGTAAAGCAATATAATTTACAAAACCAAAACTTGACTGAGTGGTATATTACGAAATGTTCAAACATGCCATATCGCAATTTTGAAAATTGATTTCTTTTGTGCTTTTATAAATATTTTTTCCAAAAAGAGAAATACCATATGATTTTTTTAATCAAAAGTGAAGAGCTAAATTTTTTGTTAGCCTTACGTAACGATATATTTACAAGTAAACACATCCTTGTTAATTTCCGTATCGCCTTGTCACGAAAACAGGTTTGACACATCCACCCCATTCCCACTAGCATTACTTTTTATACTTACAAAGCCGGATTTAGTTTGTTCTTCAGCAGGTTTTTCAACTGTTTCATTTTCCTTGTCATCGTCTTCTTCTTCATCTTCCTCCTCCTCCTCCTCATCTTCCTGATCATCCTCCTCTTCTTCATCATCATCTTCTTCTTTGTTGCCTTTCTTTTTCTTCGTTTTGGTATTTTTTTTGTTTTTCCCTTTCTTAAGTTTCTTGTTATCAGTCTCGTCGTCATCCTCATCCTCGTCGTCTTCTTCTTCTTCTTCATCATCTTCATCTCTTTTCCCTTTCTTCTTCTTCTTTTTATCAACATTTTTCTTCTTTCCCTTCTGTCCCCTTTCCCCTTTTTTCTTCCCTTTTCCCTTTTTACCCTCATCCTCCTCCTCCTCCTCCGCGTCGTCGTCGTCTTCTTCCTCTTCTTCATCATCTTCATTGTCATCTTCTTCTTTTTGTCTCCCTTTCTTTCTCTTTTCATTAGTTTTCTTGTTTCTCTCTTTGAACTTGTGGTTTGTTTTTTTCTTTATAATTTCTTCTTCTTCTTCTTCCGTCTCCTCCTCTTCTTCCTGCAAAAACAAATCGTCATTACATTGTTGATGTAATCGCAGAAATTTTCAGGACCAGAAATTTTGGACATCACGCCCTTGCACGACATTTATTTTTGCGAATTGATCAAATATTTGCAAAATTCGCGTTAATTCTGTGTCGCAAAATAAAGAAAGAGATAAAGGAAAATAAACTGAACTAAAATTTTTATAAAATTAATCACCTCTTCCTCCTCCTCCTCATCTTCACTTTCTTCTTCATACTTTTTCATTTTTTTAATATTAATTTTCCTCGTAGGTATATCTTTCTTGTAATGATCTCTCTTTTTCTTAACATTTATTATTTCGTCTTCTTCGTCATCCTCTTCGTCGTCTTCATCTTCATCTTCTTCTTCTTCGTCGTCTTCTTCATCTTTTTTCGAGTTTTCTTTCCTCGAGTTCTTGTCGATTTGTTTAGGAGATTTCTTATTTCTATTGTCCGGCTTAGCTTTAGTTAACTTTATATTTTCTTCTTCTTCAGTTTCATATTCACTTCCATCTTCTTCTTCCTCCTCCTCTGGTTTTCGTTTAGTTCTGTGCTGTTTTTTATTCCTTTGTTTATTTTTATTAGAAATATATTTTCCACTAGATTCCTCTTCACTTTCAGTTTCATACATACTATCTTCCTCAGAGTTTTTCTTGCTCTTTCCATTCTGGAGATTTTTTATATTATTCCTTTTCGTTATATTCTTATTGTTCATATTATCATTTTCTTCTGCAGAGTCATCCAGATTTTCGTTTAAGTCTAATTTTTTTAAGATATCGTCGTCGCTATTTTTCTTTCTTCGATCCAGAGGGGAATTTGTTTCAATATCTTCTAACTTTTTTTTACTAGGTGGATTGCGACTGAAGCTAATTTCCGCTACTAACTTTTTGTTTTTCTTGGTTTCAACGTCATTTGATGGCACGCCATGATCGGCAAGTGCGTAGTCCGAAGTCTGAAAGTAAGAAAGAAAGAAATAAGTAAAAAATCGGTATTTTTTTATTAAGAGAAAAAACAAAACAAAAATGCCGTTGGTGGAGTAAAGGAGTGACAGAAAGTAATGTTCTGCAACACATCCTTCAACTTCTACGATAGCATTGTTGTTGTGTTATTGCTAGAGATTTGCAAAGCGATACCCTACATAATGCATTGAAAGTGCGGGAACGCGACCGCAGTTTTGTGGCTACGAGTCAATTTCACATCATGGCCAAAAGAGGCATTAATGCACTTACCCATTTCATTGATTACACTTTACACTAGTACAAATTCAAACAAGAATTGCAAAAGCGAATATAAATAGCTTTAGAATTTTACCTTCTTTTCCGTAGATTTTTTACCTGAAATAAAAACGAAAAAATTGAAATTTAGCATGAAGGTTCGTAAAGAAATTAATATTCCGTGAATTGTTCTGCATTGATAAACAAGGAAATTTACATTGCACCAAGGAAAAGTAAAGCAATGACCAAGCCACGACATACCTAATGGTTCCATCCCTTGTATCTTTGGTAATTTATTTTTATCCAACAAACTTGGTAGCTGATGATTAGCTCGACTTAACTGCGCCATTGTCATTGAACTGTTTAATGAACCATTTAAATTTAACGAATTACTCAAACCCTATAAGAAAAATGATTTAAGAATTAAAAAGAGTGGTAGATCCGACCTTATAGACAATGGTAGATACAATCTGGTACAAGATAGGGTTGCCACTGTTATTCAGGAAAAAGACCCTGATTTTCCCTGTTTTTTGTTGTTGATTATTTAAACATTTTCCCTGATTTTTTTCCGTTCTCACTAAACTCACAAATTTAGAATAAAAATTCCCCACGAATACCCGAAAAAGATACGTGTTGAATTTTGTGTGACAGTGTTTTATGTGTATTTAGTAACTAGAATTGAAAAAAATAATAATATATCAACATCAAAATTAAAAAGTGAAAAATACAAAAACTCCCTGATTTTACATGTTCTGTTTCTCCTAATTTTCCCTGATTGAATTCTAAATTTTCAGATTTCCCAGGTTTGTTTTTTATGGTGGCAACCATTAAAAATGTTCTACTCCCCTAGGAGAACCTGAAAGTCGAAACAACACACAAAAAAGACAAAAGACACACACAAAAAAATTTTTTTGAACCTATTACTTTTTGCGAACTAGTATCAAAATGAATAAAACAATTATCACAATGTGTTACATTAGAATGCTACTGATGATATTAATAGGAACGCGCTTGTTACATATTATTAAAACATGCAGAACCAAGTTTGTGGTAACAACTTAAGTGGTAAAAGACAGAGAAACTGCAAAATTAGTAATGTATATTCACACACGTCATCTTTTATTCTTCGTTTATCTCTCGGTGACACAGTAGGGAATGTATTGTTGCCAGGCCGAAGCGTCATGTTGGCTTCTTTTATGCTGTATTCAGATTTCATTGACGACATTAGCCCTTCATCTTCTTCTTCATCTTCTTCTTCTTCATTTTCTGAACGAATACCTCGTACTAACATGTGACACCCTCCGCAAGACACAGATTCGATGTGGAATCCTTTAAAACGTGTGATTAATGTCGGTTTAAACAGATTTGAGAAGCATTCGTCACCTTGACCAAGCTTACCATATCTGCCATCACCAAACGTATATATCTTGCCATTGTCTAAAGCAAATAAGTAAAGTTAAAAGTGCAAAAAAAAGAGAAAAGAAAACCAAACAGAAAATGGAGCAAACAAAACGAAAATGGAGTTGAAAGACTCTGTTTATGTTTATTAATTAAGGTTTGTTGCTAGAAAATACAATAAAAAAGGTTGCGACTAGATAGTACTTTAGAAAATAACGTCAAGTGCTAGCAAATTACAGAATTTTAGAGGATTTTAAAGGAGATTTTAAACTGAATTTAAAGGATTTTTTTTCACAAAAATTTTCATCAAAAATTTGAAGAAAAATAGAGGATTTTAGAGGATCAACTTTTTATTTTTATTTCTTCGGTTTTCTCAAGTCTATCAATTTCTGATGTCAAGAACAAATATGCTTAGGAAAGTATTAATTTCATAATAATAAATGATTAAAAAACAAAAAAACTTTTGATGAGGGACGTATTGCTAAACATGAAGGATAGAACTGACAGTTTATATCACCATAACATAATAGTGAAATTATCAAACTATTATCAGTGTACCTGAAAATATAGAGGAGTTAAAGAGGAGATTCGGTCACATTTTCAACTTTTGAGAGGACAATAAAGTTAGAGGTTTTTCAAAAAAAGGACTTCAGCGGATTTTAGAGGAGGCGTGGCCACCCTGAATTACACCAATGAATACGCAGCAACGTCACTTCAACGCGAAATTCTTAACCCTAACGTTTATTTACTGACGTTGATTTTGCACCGTAGGTAACAATACATTTGCAACAAGAATGACTAACAACAACAGTTTTGAATAATACCTATACCGAGTTAACATGAAAAAAGATAAAGTTTCTACTTTCTGAAAAGTATGGTCGAAAAATATCACCGCACCTGTTGCAACAGCTGTATGGCTGTCACCACATGAAACACCAGTAACTCTAGCAGAAGAAAGAGAATCGATTTGCTTTGGACACGAAACTTCCTGCACTCTTGTCCCATGGCCTAACTGACCATGACTGCCATCACCCCAGGAGTAACATTTTCCTTTCTTCGTAATCGCTACAGTGTGACCTGCACCGCACGAAACTTGCGAATATTTGTCGCCCTCGTCTAAAGTGGCTACTGGTTGCGGACGGGTTGTATCATTTAGTTGTGATCCGGACAAACCTAGTTTACCCATTTCATCTTCTCCAAATGTGTATAACATTCCGCTTCCTGGAAATACATACATAACATTAACAAGTTGAGTAAATGATATCAGAAAAATTAAATTTTAAAATAAATCAATTTTTCCTCCAAGTGTAGTTGAAAAATTCCTTCATACCCACACATCTTAATGGATAATTGACACAAGTAAAATATAAAGCTATCTTACGTGTTACAACAGCTGTATGATAGTATCCGCATGATATTGAGATGACTTCATCATCGAATTTTAAAAGTTGTGGTGTCGAACATTCTTCCTCGTCCTCACCGAAGCCAATTTGACCTTCACTATTCAATCCCCAAGTGTAAACATCCCCGTCCTCTGAAAAGTGTTTATGAAAACTTATTTTATACCACATAAACGGATAACCAAAATAAACAACACAACATAGGTTAAAAAAGGGCACAAGCTAGATTTTTGACAGACAACACTCGCAAGTAATGACCTAAATAGAACAGGCGTGGGGCGGGTGTGAAAAGGGCGGATATGGTAATAGAAGGGCGGTTATGGTTATACAATATACTCTCGACAAGTAGAATCATAGATAAGTGAAACCACAGGGTGTTCATTCAATATTAACTCCTTATTTTCTTCACACTTCTAACATTTCCCTCATTTCTCCAGCTATTTCAGATTAGATTATTGACAGAACAAAATAATGCTAATCATGAATTTTGACCATCTTAACCTTTCCCATAATTTTATTTCCTTTTTTTGTTTTACTGGAGCATCCGCTTATTTTAAATCTCCCTGCTGGGCCTCTTAACGATAATATATATTATAGTTATTTCATAGTTCTATGGCAAAAAGCTGATAAATTTTTATACTGAATTAAGTTGCAATTTACATGAAGTTTACCTGTCAATATTGCAGTATGATAAGCACCACATGATATCTCCTTCACTTTTATCGAAGGTAACGACTCAATTTGTTTCGGAGTAACCTCGTTCTAAATAGCACGGTTAAAAAGATCTACGAAACATCTCTTTGAAAGAAGAATTACTCCAAATTTAGCCCACGACTATCAGAAGAAATGTAATATATTTTAAGCATTAGGAAGGCAGCTACATGGGTCAATCTATTTCTTTGTAATGTCCAATTTCAAGTGAAAACTCAAACGATGAGTTGCAATTTAAAATTGGACATTGAAAAAGACTAACAAAGTCTTTTTGTGTAAAATAGTGTTGTATCAATTAATTCTGGAATTTATTTTATCCACTTTATTTATTATTATTTGTACCCCATGTGACTTAAAAAAGGGATTTTCTAATTTCTCTTTCTTTCTTTCTTTGTTGTTTAAAGTCTAGTAACTAAATACAACTTACAAAACTGTTGCGAACGAATTTATGTTTTACAGAATATTTCAAAATTTATTTCGTGACATTACGTAATATGTAAAACAAATATTTTAATTTTGCTACAAAATCTGTCATTAAAATTTAATGTTGGCATGGAAACACTAGAAACGAAACATCTTAAGGCATTTATTAATATTGCCAAACTTACGGAATATAAAAATTTAATGTGCATAAAATGCAAACTATTACAATGTTTTAATCATTAAAAGGCTTTCGTAAGTTCGCCTACATACCTGTTTATCACCATGGCCTAACTGCCCATCTTCATTTCCACCAAAACTAAATAACTTGCCCGACTCTGAAAAAAAACACTCATTGTATTAGAAAACTAAGTGGATAGCTCAAATGATAAAATTATATTTTCTTACATGAAACTAATTAACGACAGCAGAACAGATCCAATTCTATAACTTTGGTGATATTTTGTGTGTAAAAAGAAAGAGAAAATAAAATTTCTGTACCACTTTATTTGCTTGATTATTGAACCGACAATGTCTACATTAACTTATTTTTACGAGTAATTTTCACGCGAAAAAAAAAATCGAGAAATTTTCAGATTTTTCGCGAATGAAAAAAATGATATAATGATATGCGCGAGGCATAAACATTCGTGGACCAAGGAATGGAACATAAATCCCGGACATTTACAAATGCGAAATTGGAACATTAGTCGTTTATGAAGCAACTCTTATCACCCTTGTCAGACTCAAAGCTAATGTTTAACAGCAAAATCTGACTAGAGTTAACATATTGTTACGTATATACGTAGATACGTAATGCGATCGTTTACAAGCTTGATAATTTAGGGCACATAGGGTACTTTTGCGAGAGAAGGAATGTGAAATAACATTTAGAAATATACATACATTTGAAAAAAAAAAAAAAGCATTTTTAGACGTATTTTAACCTAATTCGGACAAATGTCGGACATTTCTATCAAATTCGTAAAGTTCATCTAACAATATAGTAATTTATAATGTGGAGATTTTAGAAGCTGAAGAGAAAGAAAATCAAGATGCAGACGATAAAAACTTTGTATTCATTGACAATAGTAACAGTGATGACGCATAGGTAAAATTGTTCCTAAAATACATTTCGAAATGGACATTAGGACATTTTTTTGTCCGAAATCTTTATTGTCTAAAATTTTCTGCATTTGTCCGAAATCTTTATTGTCTAAAATTTTCTGCATTTAATGTGCCATGCGAGAATGAAATTTCGCGCAAATAAGACTCAGAATTTTAAAAAGCGTAACCGTTTGCGAAAACTTGCGAAGCTCGCAAAAGTTTTTATGCTTGATAAACATTTTTTGCTCTTAAAGTAGTTAGCATGAAGTAAATTCGTATTAAACAAAACACTCACACTAGGACACTGAATAATACATAAAGCATATCTTAGTCTAGCCAACACCATTGTTATGAAGTGCATGTAAAAATGAAATTTACAATAAGTTGACTAGACAAACAGAATGTCATTATGCATTACGATTTTATCTAAACTTATGCGTTCATAAGGGATTTTATTATTGTGTGCGTTAAGCATATTTGGTCTGGGGATTTAGGACATCCTAAATTATTTAGAGCAAGAACGCTTGACATATATTACTGACATACACAATATATACATACACAATATTCAAGTAGAGCTACTTTGTCCATCAATAACATATTGCAGTTGATATAAAGAAATAAACTTTTGGTCACCTGAATAAGCCACTGAATGCGTTCTTCCACATCCAATTACTGTAATCTTTTCTGGTTTTAAGGCTAAAGAAATAAAAATATTTTAGTTAACAAAAATTTCACAAACAGCTATTGTAAGCCCAACAAACTTAGTTAATTCAAATTAGTTAAAAAATGTAAATTACGAATTGGAAATTTTACTAATGGTTTCATTTTTTTTTGTCCTGTTAACTATCTGATATATTGGTTTCTTGAAATATATACTATCTGTCTATATCTATCTGTCAAAAGCTCATTCCATTGCATTTTTATTCTTCTAAGCATGCAAAAATGATGTTGTTCGCGTACAAGGACTTAAAAATATAGGTGAGTTAAAAAAACGATAATGGCTTTAATTCTTTGATCAATATTATGATGAATTAACGTTGGACGAGTTGTTCCCAGGCTCCTGATACCACTGAATTTCAAAATTTCAAAAAACTCTCATGAAAATTCTCAATTGGGCCATAACGGTCTTAATCGTGAATTTCTGAACACCCTGATTAGTTTCATACATATACCTTCCCAATAAGGAAAGAGAAGACGTCAGATAAACTTCTTTTAGTAGATTCGGAGATGTGTGGGTATATAGTCATGTGTAAAGTAAATACAAATAGTTATGTGAAGTCGTTTCCAGAATTTACTTTTTTGTTTGTTTAGGGATAATCAGAGACGTCTAACTTTTATTCTTATTTTTTAATACATTTTTAAATAATTTAAATAATTAAATTAATATTTTTAATAACATTTTAAACTTTGAAAAACTGATTCGACTGCTACTGATTGTAGCTTCAGTTTAAATAATTAAACACAGATAGACTACATTGGTGCGTATAAGCACTAGAACAATACTATCAAGTCTGGATTGCACCAGCATCCACTTCAATTATTTATTATATATTATTTCTTTTAGGATAACTTATTCATGCTTTCACGTTTTAACGCACAGTGAACATTAAACTATAAAAGTAAGAAAACTAGCAACAAAAACAAACAAACTAAAAAACAACATTAACAACAGTGCAAATATACAGCCAAAGTAAAATCCAAAAACCCATTAATTGTTAATGTGTTTTTATATCAAACACATGTGGTTTAACCACACAAGGACACAAAATTAATATTTTTTAAAAAAGTAACGTACCTACTACAATATACATTACACATTGTAAAAAATATTGCTTTTCTAATGTAAATTTTAAAAGTTTTAAAAAATGCAGTAATAAAGACAAGTATTTGTTTACAGTCTCCCTTGTGTGGACTGTTACAGGGAATATACACCCTGGGTATAACTTTTGAGAAAGTTTCTAAAGATATTTTACTTTTCACATACATATACTACAACAAAACAAACATCAATGTGCACATAATTTCATACTACAGTATTCAAAATAAAACTAAAAGAAAAGGTCAGATGTCATAAACTTTTTCTAATTTGTAGAATTCAATTACGTAAGGGTTATCTAAGTCACCTCGTAAGGGGGGAGCATCCTTATTATGCAGGCATTTTAAAGCAGCTTCAAATTTTAGGCAAAGTCTCTTTTTCATAAGAAAATTTCGTAGTTAGATAAAAAAAAAAAAACTTTACAAAAGTGACTAGTTATTCTAACTCCCGTTGGCACTCTGCAACTGCAGAGGGCAACATAAGGCTTTGCAACACATTATCATAAGAAGTCTTACTTTTAATAAAAGACGGTTTGTTTGAAGGCTTTTTATGACCAAGTCCAAGTTGACCCCAATCATTACTCCCAAACACATACACTCTGCCACGTTCTAAAAAAATCACAATTATATGTATGAAAACAGAAGAGAAAACGTTTACGGTTTTAAAACAATGAAACTTTACAAGTTCGCCTTGCTGCAAAAAAATTTTTTTTTTACACAATATCACAGCATATAACCCTACAACAGACACGAGCCATAATTTTTACATTCAAAATGGAGAATTTAAATTGAACATAATGAACGTTAACCGTCTCGATATGTATGATATGTAAATAATATTTACGTTCAACCATGTAAAAAGACTTTTTCAAGGGTACTTTTTCTCAAGAAAACATTACCAGTAATTATAGGCAAAAAATGTTTGGCTTAATTTGCCTTTAAACTATACAAAAAGAATTGTTAAAATTTTATTCAAATCAGCAAAAACTTATTGCGAACAGCATAAGGAACATGTTATGTTGATGGTTACATTATTATACAAATTTACATAAAAATGATTTTCAAGGTTCTTATTACAGTTACACCATGAAATTTGCAGACATTAACATTTGCCTAAAAATATTACCTGTCACTGCAGCTGAATGCTCATCACCACAAGATACCTGAACGACTTTGTCATTCTTAATCCAAAACTTGTTAGCAAGGTTGTCAGCAAATCTACTGCGGCCAAATGTGAACACTGCTCCAGTATCTAAAAAGGAAAAGTATACTTAGATTTCACTGTATTTGTAAACTAATTTAATTACACGAAAACCCTTTAAAGAAAAACATGGTATGCTATAGTGAGGCATGTAATAGCTATTATACATAATCACAACAGCTCAGCCTGAAGTCTTATAAAAGGTTTCTATGATTAGAAGATAGCTCAGTGGTTAAAGATTGTAATTTACATTTAAAAGGTTGTGGGTGTGATACCTGGCTAAGAGCTTTAATAAAGGAGCTCAAGCCATTGGGCTTACAACAAACCACCAAAACTTTGTATGTTAGAGTAGGCATTAATATGTAAATTTTTTTGTCAGACTAATGAACAACATATTTTCATTGTGTTGATGCTCATTGGGACAATTATAAGAAACTCAGAAATACTGTAACAAAAAAGATACGTGCTGCAAAAGCAAACCACATCAGAAATGTATTTAAGCAATCCACTGACAAACCTAGCGACTTCTGGAAGCAAATCAAAAACTGCTATCCTACTAAGGGTACATGTGCTCCAAGTAAATTTTTCAAAATCAATGGGGAAAATGTATCGAATCCCAAATGTATATCAAATGCATTTTGTTCGTTTTTTACGAAAGTCGGATCCAAATTAATGAACTGTAAAATCATTAATTACACATGGAAAATGTTTGACCATCGGGACCCCCTGAAGGATATAAACCGAACTAATGCAACATTTAAGTTTAAAGAATTAACAGTCCGAGAAACATTAAAAATCTTAGAATCGACAAATGCATCGAAAGCGGCAGGTCCGGACACATCACCTGCAAGAATTGTAAAGGATATTGCTCCCGTAATTGCAGCACCACTTACGTTCTTAATAAATGCAAGCTTGTTATCTGGCACCTTTCCAACATCAGAGAAAACTGCAAAAATTAACCCTGTGTTTAAAAATGGAGATCGCAGTAATATTGATAATTACCGTCCGATCTCTGTGCTCAACATCCTGTCGAAGACCATCGAGAGAGTCGTTTATAACCAACTAGCTGACTACCTGGAAGAAAACTTCTTCCTGAGCAAACACCAGTATGGCTTCCGCCGGAAACGATCGACTAGTGATGCAGTTACCAAACTTACAAATAACATCCGCGAAAACATGGACAAAGGCAAAGTAACAGGTGCCTTGTTTATGGACCTGAAAAAAGCATTTGACACTGTTAACCACAGTTGTTTACTTTACAAACTTCCTTACTATGGCATACTTGGTAAAGAGGTTGATTGGATATCTAGCTACTTGTTTCACCGAAGCCAAATCGTTAACGTTGATGGAGTACTTTCTGAGAAGGAGTTTGTTACCCATGGTGTACCCCAAGGTTCGATATTGGGACCTCTGCTATTTGTCCTTCTTATAAACGACCTTCCGATCCAGCTAAATTACTGCAACGTATTAATGTATGCTGATGACACAGTGATTTATTTTTCACACAAATCGCTAACTGAGATCGAAAAATGTATAAACTCAGATGCTGAAAAAGTGTTCAGATGGATGCAAGATAACTGTCTTATCCTAAACCCAAAAAAAGGAAAAACAGAATTTGTAACATTTACATCTCGATCACGTAACACCCAGATCAATATAACAATCAATAACAATGAAATCCACCAGCCTGCGTTCTACGAATATCTTGGTGTAATCATGGATAGCCATCTAAACATGAGCTCTCACCTTCAACGAATGTACAGGCGGGTTAGTTCAAGGCTCAAAATGCTCAAGAAAGTAAGACATAACATTTCACCAATTGTTGCTGAGAAGATATTCACGTCAATGATTCAACCTCTAATTTTCTACTGCTACCCTGTTTATGGTGGCATGAGCGATACATGGCGATTGAAATTCGAATCGTTATTTCTGAAAGCAAAATTCATTGTCAAAAATCGTAAAAAATGGCCAACTTTCACAATACGACTGAAAAGAAAAATTGCTATTGACGTCTTCAAATCGTTACATTTCGAAACTGATGGGAAATATGTTATGATCAACCACTCGATAAACACTCGAGGAAAGAACTGTTCACTTCGGCTCCCATCAATTAAATCTGAAGCTGGGAGGAAATTATCATATTATCAGGGAGCAGTTATTTTTAACTCCCTACCTGTTAGTATTAGGAAAGAAACTAATTTTAATTTATTTAAAAAACTGGTAAACAATTATGATTTTTAAACTTTTCTGGTTCATCCACGATGTGGGAAGGAACGGTTGACGCCAACGACACAAACAACACAATTTCCACGTCCTCTCAGTGCCAATGTATGGATTGTGTGATGACGTCGTCCGTCGTTTCTTACATCGTGTTTCTTGATATACTTGAAAATTTTTCGCACAAAGTCTTTCACAATATTTTTAATTTTCTCATATATGGTTCTCAATGTTCATTCTCTTAAATTTTTCAATATCCGCGAATTTTTTTTATTTCTCTCCGTTTAAATCTTACTTCGAAAATTTTATATTTTGTTATTTTTTGTTTTTTTACACAGGTCTCTCATTGATAACAGTAACATTTACATATATCCTGTATATATTTACTGACGTAGATAAACCTGTATAAAGATGAATAATAATAATAATAATAATAATTGTGTCCATAATGTTGCTAAATTCTTGTGAAATTATATCACAATTCACAACATCCTATTTAAATTGATATACAGTTTGAATAATTAAACTGGCTTAGTGTAAAAAAAGGTGTTGAATTTAAGGTTTAAAGGTGGTCATTACTTTAGGCGCTATGCTCTTCTTTTAGAAAAAATAAAATGAGTAAAAGATAAAAAAATCAGAGTTAATTTAATTTAAGGCTTTGACTGTGGACATTATAAATATTTCTCATTTTTGAAGAAATAATTTAGTCTTGTGGCATGAAAATTTAATATGTTATGGGCATTAGCAAGCCTATCAATAAGAAAATAACACCAGAGCAATAAATGGCTCGCCCAAGGTTACAATAATTTAGACTGGGCGAGCAACCTGAAAAAATAAAATAAGTTTATAAACGCATATTCTATTACAAAATCTTTTTTATCTATTTTATGTGATCTTTTTTATGTTGGTCATTTTTTTTACTGCAAATAATAAGAAAGATAACATTGATTTCCATGTGAGATGAATTGATATTGCCCAGCTAGTCAAACTTTTTGTGGAATTGGGGGGAGCAATTAATGGCTCAGCTAGTTTCTCATTTCTGAGAATTGGGCGAGTCTTTGCGTGAGCAAGAGCAATTGCTCTCCCCTTATTGATAGGCCTGCATTAGTAACCCTACTTAAAACATATAAAAAGGAATTGTAACTTTTCTTTAAAAATTTTCCACAAAAAAGTATTTTACTTTTCTTCATGGTCGAAGCCTTCTTAATACACCTTTACAATAATTCAATTGTACATGCGTTTCTACGGCTTTCCATTGTTTTACAATATCGGAAAAAAGGAGGTAAAAAACATGTTTTTATAAGAGTTTTTGTTAGAGACAAAAGCGTGTTTTCTCCAGTTTTTTAACTTCCTTCGTATCAATTTCTTTCAAATTTTCAGGACACGTTAATAATAATAACATACAACTTATGTGTACTTTTCATTAAAAACAAAACGCGGCAAGAAAGTTATCCTGAAAGAATGTGTTTTCTCCTTATAAAAGTGTGATGTTTACCAAATTAAGCTGCGATGGAGTGTTAGTTTTCCCGAATTATCGTAAAGGTGTATTCATATATAACGGTTTACTTCCTTTTTGAATTCTCAATAAGAGCACTGTAACAAACAAAAAAAGATTTATATATTTAAACAATGGTTATACAGCTAATTGAAACTGTGAGCTTGTGTATATTGAAGTCTGCATCAGAATAACAAGCTTCATTCACATGTTCAATGCGTGCGAATTGGCATATGCCTGAAGATATAGCTAAACACCCTACTGGGTCAAGATTTCCTAAAATTAGCCATATTACCTACCTACCTAGCTAGCTAGGTAACTGCTAGCTAGAGAGCCATCAAGCTACCTTTGCTAGCTATAGACCTTTTTGAATGTTCGGCTTTAACAATTGTGTGGCAGGCAAAAAGATGGGGGCGCTAGGTGAAGTGAGGTCCTTTTTAGTCTGTTTCTTCGCACAAAGGTATCATTACAACTTTATATGAATATTATGTCAGTCGGAAGTTACCCATCTACACTCGATAATAGTTTAAAGCCTCAAAAATATTTCCGTAGAAAGAAATGGGCTGAAAAATACCTTTCTTCAGCAAGCTTCCGCATCTTTCTGCCTGCCACGCAGTTGTTAGAGCCAGAGGGGCTTACCGCGGAAAATGTAAACATTCAAAAAGGTCTAGCTATAGCTAAAATAAAAGGAACAATACAAAATAAAATAGAAATCATCATCTAGCTAGGTAGTTAGATAAGAAAGCTGAAACTATTTAGCCGTACTAGTAAATACCGGGGTTACTGGAAAAGCAAGAATCTACCTGGAATTAAATCGTCATCATCTTCTGGGGAAGCCAT
>JASGCC010004688.1:0-18941 GCA_030067915.1 Hydractinia echinata | reverse complement strand
AAAAATGAGACAACTGGACTGCAAGAAATAACGGTCTTCTTAATTTGAAATGATTGCTGGAACTCAGCAATTACACTGGGCGCTGTGGTAGCGCTTTATTTAAAATTTAGATAAATAAGTCATTTTTTACTGTGGGACCAATACTAGCCGTTAGCGCGCGCTGAAGAAATAGAGACAGTTTCAAAAACTACATTTCATTGACTTTCTAACGGTATCAATCCGTTTGAGTTACAACGGTTGCGTCACATATTCGTACCAACATGTATTTAGCGATATTTTTCTGATATTACTAGGTTGCATCGCTTTTAACAGTGAAACGATTGACTGTGGGACCTAATTGAACTGATTTTGGACTTTGACCTGATAAATGCAAAAATGAGACAACTGGACTGCAAGAAATAAAGGTCTTCTTAATTTGAAATGATTGCTGGAACTCAGCGATTACACTGGCGCTGTGGTAGCGCTTTATTTAAAATTTAGATAAATAAGTCATTTTTTACTGTGGGACCAATACTAGCCGTTAGCGCGCGCTGAAGAAATAGAGACAGTTTCAAAAACTACATTTCATTGACTTTCTAACGGTATCATCCGTTTGAGTTACAACGGTTGCGTCACATATTCGTACCAACATGTTTAGCGATATTTTTCTGATATTACTAGGTTGCATCGCTTTTAACAGTGAAACGATTGACTGTGGGACTAATTGAACTGATTTTGGACTTTGACCTATAAATGAAAATGAGACAACTGGACTGCAAGAAATAACATTCTTCTTAATTTGAATGATTGCTGGAACTCAGCGATTACACTGGGCGCTGTGGTAGCGCTTTATTTAAAATTTAGATAAATAAGTCATTTTTTACTGTGGGACCAATACTAGCCGTTAGCGCGCGCTGAAGAAATAGAGACAGTTTCAAAAACTACATTTCATTGACTTTCTAACGGTATCAATCCGTTTGAGTTAAAACGGTTGCGTCACATATTCGTACCAACATGTATTTAGCGATATTTTTCTGATATTACTAGGTTGCATCGCTTTTAACAGTGAAACGATTGACTGTGGGACTAATTGAACTGATTTTGGACTTTGACCTGATAAATGTGAAAATGAGACAACTGGACTGCAAGAAATAACGGTCTTCTTAATTTGAAATGATTGCTGGAACTCAGCGATTACACTGGGCGCTGTGGTAGCGCTTTATTTAAAAATTTAGATAAATAAGTCATTTTTTACTGTGGGAGCAATACTAGCCGTTAGCGCGCGCTGAAGAAATAGAGACAGTTTCAAAAACTACATTTCATTGACTTTCTAACGGTATCAATCCGTTTGAGTTAAACGGTTGCGTCACATATTCGTACCAACATGTATTTAGCGATATTTTTCGATATTACTAGGTTGCATCGCTTTTAACAGTGAAACGATTGACTGTGGGACTAATTGAACTGATTTTGGACTTTGACCTGATAAATGCGAAAAATGAGACAACTGGACTGCAAGAAATAACGGTCTTCTTAATTTGAAATGATTGCTGGAACTCAGCGATTACACTGGGCGCTGTGGTAGCGCTTTATTTAAAAATTTAGATAAATAAGTCATTTTTTACTGTGGGACCCAATCCTAGGCCGTTAGCGCGCGCTAAAGAAATAGAGACAGTTTTCCAAAACTACATTCATTGACTTTCTAACGGTATCAGTCCGTTTGAGTTACAACGGTTGCGTCACATATTCGTACCAACATGTATTTAGCGATATTTTTCCTGATATTACTAGGTTGCATCGCGTTTTAACAGTGAAACGATTGACTGTGGGACCTTAATTGAACTGATTTTTGGACTTTGACCTTATAAAATGTGATAAATGAGACAATTGGACTCCAAGAAATAACGTTCTTCTTAATTTGACATGATTGCTGAACTCAGCGATTACACTGGGCGCTGTGGTAGCGCTTTATTTAAAAATTTAGATAAATAAGTCATTTTTTACTGTGGGACCAATCCTAGCCGTTTAGCGCGCCGCTGAAGAAATAGAGAACAGTTTCAAAAACTACATTTCATTGACTTTCTAACGGTATCAGTCGTTTGAGTTACAACGGTTTGCGTCACATATTCGTACCAACATGTATTTAGCGAATATTTTCTGATATTACTAGGTTGCATCGCTTTTAACAGTGAAACGATTGACTGTGGGACTAATTGAACTGATTTTGGACTTTGACCTATAAATGCGAAAAATGAGACAACTGGACTGCAAGAAATAACGTTCTTCTTAATTTGAAATGATTGCTGGAACTCAGCGATTACACTGGGCGCTGTGGTAGCGCTTTATTTAAAATTTAGATAAATAAGTCATTTTTTACTGTGGGACAATCCTAGCCGTTAGCCGCCGCTGAAGAAATAGAGACAGTTTCAAAAACTACATTTCATTGACTTTCTAACGGTATCAATCCGTTTGAGTTAAAACGGTTGCGTCACATATTCGTACCAACATGTATTTAGCGATATTTTTCTGATATTACTAGGTTGCATCGCTTTTAACAGTGGAACGATTGACTGTGGGACTTAATTGAACTGATTTTGGACTTTGACCTTATAAATGTGATAAATGAGACAATTGGACTCCAAGAAATAACATTCTTCTTAATTTGACATGATTGCTGGAACTCAGCGATTACACTGGGCGCTGTGGTAGCGCTTTATTTAAAAATTTAGATAAATAAGTCATTTTTTACTGTGGGAGCAATCCTAGCCGTTAGCGCGCTGAAGAAATAGAGACAGTTTCAAAAACTAAATTTCATTGACTTTCTAACGGTATCAATCCGTTTGAGTTAAACGGTTGCGTCACATATTCGTACCAACATGTATTTAGCGATATTTTTCTGATATTACTAGGTTGCATCGCTTTTTAACAGTGAAACGATTGACTGTGGGACCTAATTGAACTGATTTTGGACTTGACCTGATAAATGCGAAAAATGAGACAACTGGACTGCAAGAAATAACGTTCTTCCTTATTTGAATGATTGCTGGAACTCAGCAATTACACTGGCGCTGTGGTAGCGCTTTATTTAAAAATTTAGATAAATAAGTCATTTTTTACTGTGGGACCAATCCTAGCCGTTAGCGCGCGCTGAAAGAAATAGAGACAGTTTTCAAAAACTACATTTCATTGACTTCTAACGGTATCAATCCGTTTGAGTTAAAACGGTTGCGTCACATATTCGTACCAACATGTATTTAGCGATATTTTCTATATTACTAGGTTGCATCGCTTTTAACAGTGAAACGATTGACTGTGGGACTTAATTGAACTGATTTTGGACTTTGACCTTATAAATGTGATAAATGAGACAATTGGACTCCAAGAAATAACATTCTTCTTAATTTGACATGATGCTGGAACTCAGCGATTACACTGGGCGCTGTGGTAGCGCTTTATTTAAAAAATTTAGATAAATAAGTCATTTTTTACTGTGGGAGCCAATCCTAGCCGTTAGCGCGCGCTGAAGAAATAGAGACAGTTTCAAAAACTAACATTTCATTGACTTCTAACGGTATCAATCCGTTTGAGTTACAAACGGTTGCGTCACATATTCGTACCAACATGTATTTTAGCGATATTTTTCTGATATTACTAGGTTGCATCGCTTTTAACAAGTGAAACGATTGACTGTGGACCTAATTGAACTGATTTTGGACTTTGACCTGATAAATGCGAAAAATGAGACAACTGGACTGCAAGAAATAACGGTCTTCTTATTTGAAATGATTGCTGGAACTCAGCGATTACACTGGGCGCTGTGGTAGCGCTTTATTTAAAATTTAGATAAATAAGTCATTTTTTACTGTGGGACCAAATCCTAGCCGTTAGCGCGCGCTGAAGAAATAGAGACAGTTTCAAAAACTACATTTCATTGACTTTCTAACGGTATCAATCCGTTTGAGTTACAACGGTTGCGTCACATATTCGTACCAACATGTATTTAGCGATATTTTTCTGATATTACTAGGTTGCATCGCTTTTAACAGTGAAACGATTGACTGTGGGACTTAATTGAACTGATTTTGGACTTTGACCTTATAAATGTGATAAATGAGACAATTGGACTCCAAGAAATAACATTCTTCTTAATTTGACATGATTGCTGGAACTCAGCGATTACACTGGGCGCTGTGGTAGCGCTTTATTTAAAAATTTAGATAAATAAGTCATTTTTTACTGTGGGACCAATCCTAGCCGTTAGCGCGCGCTGAAGAAATAGAGACAGTTTCAAAACTACATTTCATTGACTTTCTAACGGTATCAATCCGTTTGAGTTACAACGGTTGCGTCACATATTCGTACCAACATGTATTTAGCGATATTTTTCTGATATTACTAGGTTGCATCGCTTTTAACAGTGAAACGATTGACTGTGGGACCTAATTGAACTGATTTTGGACTTTGACCTTATAAATGCGAAAAATGAGACAACTGGACTGCAAGAAATAACGTTCTTCTTAATTTGAATGATTGCTGGAACTCAGCAATTACACTGGGCGCTGTGGTAGCGCTTTATTTAAAAATTTAGATAAATAAGTCATTTTTTACTGTGGGACCAATCCTAGCCGTTAGCGCGCGCTGAAGAAATAGAGACAGTTTCAAAAACTACATTTCATTGACTTTCTAACGGTATCAATCCGTTTGAGTTACAACGGTTGCGTCACATATTCGTACCAACATGTATTTAGCGATATTTTTCTGATATTACTAGGTTGCATCGCTTTTAACAGTGAAACGATTGACTGTGGGACTTAATTGAACTGATTTTGGACTTTGACCTTATAAATGTGATAAATGAGACAATTGGACTCCAAGAAATAACATTCTTCTTAATTTGACATGATTGCTGGAACTCAGCGATTACATTGCCGCTGTGGTAGCGCTTTATTTAAAAATTTAGATAAATAAGTCATTTTTACTGTGGGACCAATACTAGCCGTTAGCGCGCGCTGAAGAAATAGAGACAGTTTCAAAAACTACATTTCATTGACTTTCTAACGGTATCAAGTCCGTTTGAGTTACAACGGTTGCGTCACATATTCGTACCAACATGTATTTAGCGATATTTTTCTGATATTACTAGGTTGCATCGCTTTTAACAGTGAAACGATTGACTGTGGGACTTAATTGAACTGATTTTGGACTTTGACCTGATAAATGCGAAAAATGAGACAACTGGACTGCAAGAAATAACGTTCTTCTTAATTTGAAATGATTGCTGGAACTCAGCGATTACACTGGGCGCTGTGGTAGCGCTTTATTAGAAATTTAGATAAATAAGTCATTTTTTACTGTGGGACCAATACTAGCCGTTAGCGCGCGCCTGAAGAAATAGAGACAGTTTCAAAAAACTACATTTCATTGACTTTCTAACGGTATCAATCCGTTTGAGTTACAACGGTTGCGTCACATATTCGTACCAACATGTATTTAGCGATATTTTCTGATATTACTAGGTTGCATCGCTTTTAACAGTGAAACGATTGACTGTGGGACTTAATTGAACTGATTTTGGACTTTGACCTTATAAATGTGAAAAATGAGACAATTGGACTCCAAGAAATAACATTCTTCTTAATTTGACATGATTGCTGGAACTCAGCGATTACACTGGGCGCTGTGGTAGCGCTTTATTTAAAAATTTAGATAAATAAGTCATTTTTTACTGTGGGAGCCAATACTAGCCGTTAGCGCGCGCTGAAGAAATAGAGACAGTTTCAAAAACTACATTTCATTGACTTTCTAACGGTATCAATCCGTTTGAGTTAAAACGGTTGCGTCACATATTCGTACCAACATGTATTTAGCGATATTTTTCTGATATTACTAGGTTGCATCGCTTTTAACAGTGAAACGATTGACTGTGGGACCTAATTGAACTGATTTTGGACTTTGACCTGATAAATGCGAAAAATGAGACAATGGACTCCAAGAAAATAACATCTTCTTAATTTGACATGATTGCTGGAACTCAGCAATTACACTGGGCGCTGTGGTAGCGCTTTATTTAAAAATTTAGATAAATAAGTCATTTTTTACTGTGGGACCAATCCTAGCCGTTAGCGCGCGCTGAAGAAATAGAGACAGTTTCCAAAAACTACATTTCATTGACTTTCTAACGGTATCAGTCCGTTTGAGTTTACAACGGTTGCGTCACATATTCGTACCAACATGTATTTAGCGATATTTTTCTGATATTACTAGGTTGCATCGCTTTTAACAGTGAAACGATTGACTGTGGGACCTAATTGAACTGATTTTGGACTTTGACCTGATAAATGCGAAAAATGAGACAACTGGACTGCAAGAAATAACAGTTCTTCTTAATTTGAACATGATTGCTGGAACTCAGCGATTACACTGGGCGCTGTGGTAGCGCTTTATTTAAAAATTTAGATAAATAAGTCATTTTTTACTGTGGGACAATACTAGCCGTTAGCGCGCGCTGAAGAAATAGAGACAGTTTCCAAAAACTACATTTCATTGACTTTCTAACGGTATCAGTCCGTTTGAGTTACAAACGGTTGCGTCACATATTCGTACCAACATGTATTTAGCGATATTTTTCTGATATTACTAGGTTGCATCGCTTTTAACAGTGAAACGATTGACTGTGGGACCTTAATTGAACTGATTTTGGACTTTGACCTTATAAATGCGAAAATGAGACAACTGGACTGCAAGAAATAACATTCTTCTTAATTTGACATGATTGCTGGAACTCAGCGATTACACTGGGCGCTGTGGTAGCGCTTTATTTAAAAATTTAGATAAATAAGTCATTTTTTACTGTGGGAGCAATACTAGCCGTTAGCGCGCGCTGAAGAAATAGAGACAGTTTCAAAAACTACATTTCATTGACTTTCTAACGGTATCAATCCGTTTGAGTTAAACGGTTGCGTCACATATTCGTACCAACATGTATTTAGCGATATTTTTCTGATATTACTAGGTTGCATCGCTTTTAACAGTGAAACGATTGACTGTGGGACCTAATTGAACTGATTTTGGACTTTGACCTGATAAATGCGAAAAATGAGACAACTGGACTGCAAGAAATAACGGTCTTCTTAATTTGAAATGATTGCTGGAACTCAGCAATTACACTGGGCGCTGTGGTAGCGCTTTATTTAGAAATTTAGATAAATAAGTCATTTTTTACTGTGGGACCAATACTAGCCGTTAGCGCGCGCTGAAGAAATAGAGACAGTTTCAAAAACTACATTTCATTGACTTTCTAACGGTATCAATCCGTTTGAGTTACAACGGTTGCGTCACATATTCGTACCAACATGTATTTAGCGATATTTTTCTGATATTACTAGGTTGCATCGCTTCTAACAGTGAAACGATTGACTGTGGACTAATTGAACTGATTTTGGACTTTGACCTGATAAATGCGAAAAATGAGACAACTGGACTGCAAGAAATAACGGTCTTCTTAATTTGAAATGATTGCTGGAACTCAGCGAATTACACTGGGCGCTGTGGTAGCGCTTTATTTAAAAATTTAGATAAATAAGTCATTTTTTACTGTGGGACCAATACTAGCGTTAGCGCGCGCTGAAGAAATAGAGACAGTTTCAAAACTACATTTCATTGACTTTCTAACGGTATCAGTCCGTTTGAGTTACAACGGTTGCGTCACATATTCGTACCAACATGTATTTAGCGATATTTTTCTGATATTACTAGGTTGCATCGCTTTAACAGTGAAACGATTGACTGTGGGACCTAATTGAACTGATTTTGGACTTTGACCTGATAAATGCGATAAAATGAGACAACTGGACTGCAAGAAATAACATTCTTCTTAATTTGACATGATTGCTGGAACTCAGCGATTACACTGGGCGCTGTGGTAGCGCTTTATTTAGAAATTTAGATAAATAAGTCATTTTTTACTGTGGGACCAATACTAGCCGTTAGCGCGCGCTGAAGAAATAGAGACAGTTTCAAAAACTACATTTCATTGACTTTCTAACGGTATCAATCCGTTTGAGTTACAACGGTTGCGTCACATATTCGTACCAACATGTATTTAGCGATATTTTTCTGATATTACTAGGTTGCATCGCTTTTAACAGTGAAACGATTGACTGTGGGACCTAATTGAACTGATTTTGGACTTTGACCTTATAAATGCGATAAAATGAGACAACTGGACTGCAAGAAATAACGTTCTTCTTAATTTGAAATGATTGCTGGAACTCAGCGATTACACTGGGCGCTGTGGTAGCGCTTTATTTAAAAATTTAGATAAATAAGTCATTTTTTACTGTGGGACCAATACTAGCCGTTAGCGCGCGCTGAAGAAATAGAGACAGTTTCAAAAACTACATTTCATTGACTTTCTAACGGTATCAATCCGTTTGAGTTACAACGGTTGCGTCCACATATTCGTACCAACATGTATTTAGCGATATTTTTCTGATATTACTAGGTTGCATCGCTTTAACAGTGAAACGATTGACTGTGGGACCTAATTGAACTGATTTTGGACTTTGACCTGATAAATGCAAAAATGAGACAACTGGACTGCAAGAAATAACGTCTTCTTAATTTGACATGATTGCTGGAACTCAGCGAATTACACTGGTCGCTGTGGTAGCGCTTTATTTAAAAATTTAGATAAATAAGTCATTTTTTACTGTGGGACCAATACTAGCCGTTAGCGCGCGCTGAAGAAATAGAGACAGTTTCAAAACTACATTTCATTGACTTTCTAACGGTATCAGTCCGTTTGAGTTACAACGGTTGCGTCACATATTCGTACCAACATGTATTTAGCGATATTTTTCTGATATTACTAGGTTGCATCGCTTTTAACAGTGAAACGATTGACTGTGGGACCTAATTGAACTGATTTTGGACTTTGACCTGATAAATGCGAAAAATGAGACAATTGGACTCCAAGAAATAACATTCTTCTTAATTTGACATGATTGCTGGAACTCAGCGATTACACTGGGCGCTGTGGTAGCGCTTTATTTAAAATTTAGATAAATAAGTCATTTTTTACTGTGGGAGCCAATACTAACCGTTAGCGCGCGCTGAAGAAATAGAGACAGTTTCAAAAACTACATTTCATTGACTTTCTAACGGTATCAATCCGTTTGAGTTACAACGGTTGCGTCACATATTCGTACCAACATGTATTTAGCGATATTTTTCTGATATTACTAGGTTGCATCGCTTTTAACAGTGAAACGATTGACTGTGGGACTTAATTGAACTGATTTTGGACTTTGACCTTATAAATGTGATAAATGAGACAATTGGACTCCAAGAAATAACATTCTTCTTAATTTGACATGATTGCTGGAACTCAGCGATTACACTGGGCGCTGTGGTAGCGCTTTATTTAAAAATTTAGATAAATAAGTCATTTTTTACTGTGGGACCAATACTAGCCGTTAGCGCGCGCTGAAGAAATAGAGACAGTTTCAAAAACTACATTTCATTGACTTTCTAACGGTATCAGTCCGTTTGAGTTACAACGGTTGCGTCACATATTCGTACCAACATGTATTTAGCGATATTTTTCTGATATTACTAGGTTGCATCGCTTTTAACAGTGAAACGATTGACTGTGGGACTTAATTGAACTGATTTTGGACTTTGACCTTATAAATGGAAAAATGAGACAACTGGACTGCAAGAAATAACATTCTTCTTAATTTGAATGATTGCTGGAACTCAGCAATTACACTGGGCGCTGTGGTAGCGCTTTATTTAAAAATTTAGATAAATAAGTCATTTTTTACTGTGGGAGCAATACTAGCCGTTAGCGCGCGCTGAAGAAATAGAGACAGTTTCAAAAACTACATTTCATTGACTTTCTAACGGTATCAATCCGTTTGAGTTACAACGGTTGCGTCACATATTCGTACCAACATGTATTTAGCGATATTTTTCTGATATTACTAGGTTGCATCGCTTTTAACAGTGAAACGATTGACTGTGGGACCTAATTGAACTGATTTTGGACATTGACCTGATAAATGCAAAAAATGAGACAACTGGACTGCAAGAAATAAAGGTCTTCTTAATTTGAAATGATTGCTGGAACTCAGGAATTACACTGGTCGCTGTGGTAGCGCTTTATTTAGAAATTTAGATAAATAAGTCATTTTTTACTGTGGGACCAATACTAGCAATTAGCGCGCGCTGAAGAAATAGAGACAGTTTCCAAAACTACATTTCATTGACTTTCTAACGGTATCAGTCCGTTTGAGTTACAACGGTTGCGTCACATATTCGTACCAACATGTGTTTAGCGATATTTTTCTGATATTACTAGGTTGCATCGCTTTTAACAGTGAAACGATTGACTGTGGGACTTAATTGAACTGATTTTGGACTTTGACCTTATAAATGTGATAAATGAGACAATTGGACTCCAAGAAATAACATTCTTCTTAATTTGACATGATTGCTGGAACTCAGCGATTACACTGGGCGCTGTGGTAGCGCTTTATTTAAAAATTTAGATAAATAAGTCATTTTTTACTGTGGGAGCAATACTAGCCGTTAGCGCGCGCTGAAGAAATAGAGACAGTTTCAAAAACTACATTTCATTGACTTTCTAACGGTATCAATCCGTTTGAGTTACAACGGTTGCGTCACATATTCGTACCAACATGTATTTAGCGATATTTTTCTGATATTACTAGGTTGCATCGCTTTTAACAGTGAAACGATTGACTGTGGGACCTAATTGAACTGATTTTGGACTTTGACCTGATAAATGCGAAAAATGAGACAACTGGACTGCAAGAAATAACGTTCTTCTTAATTTGAAATGATTGCTGGAACTCAGCGATTACACTGGGCGCTGTGGTAGCGCTTTATTTAAAAATTTAGATAAATAAGTCATTTTTTACTGTGGGACCAATACTAGCCGTTAGCGCGCGCTGAAGAAATAGAGACAGTTTCAAAAACTACATTTCATTGACTTTCTAACGGTATCAATCCGTTTGAGTTACAACGGTTGCGTCACATATTCGTACCAACATGTATTTAGCGATATTTTTCTGATATTACTAGGTTGCATCGCTTTTAACAGTGAAACGATTGACTGTGGGACTTAATTGAACTGATTTTGGACTTTGACCTGATAAATGCGAAAAATGAGACAACTGGACTGCAAGAAATAACAGTCTTCTTAATTTGAAATGATTGCTGGAACTCAGCGATTACACTGGGCGCTGTGGTAGCGCTTTATTTAAAAATTTAGATAAATAAGTCATTTTTTACTGTGGGACCAATACTAGCCGTTAGCGCGCGCTGAAGAAATAGAGACAGTTTCAAAACTACATTTCATTGACTTTCTAACGGTATCAAGTCCGTTTGAGTTACAACGGTTGCGTCACATATTCGTACCAACATGTATTTAGCGATATTTTTCTGATATTACTAGGTTGCATCGCTTTTAACAGTGAAACGATTGACTGTGGGACCTTAATTGAACTGATTTTGGACTTTGACCTGATAAATGCGAAAATGAGACAATTGGACTCCAAGAAATAACATTCTTCTTAATTTGACATGATTGCTGGAACTCAGCAATTACACTGGGCGCTGTGGTAGCGCTTTATTTAAAATTTAGATAAATAAGTCATTTTTTACTGTGGGACCAATACTAGCCGTTAGCGCGCGCTGAAGAAATAGAGACAGTTTCAAAACTACATTTCATTGACTTTCTAACGGTATCAATCCGTTTGAGTTACAACGGTTGCGTCACATATTCGTACCAACATGTATTTAGCGATATTTTTCTGATATTACTAGGTTGCATCGCTTTTAACAGTGAAACGATTGACTGTGGGACCTAATTGAACTGATTTTGGACTTTGACCTGATAAATGCGAAAAATGAGACAACTGGACTGCAAGAAATAACGGTTCTTCTTAATTTGAAATGATTGCTGGAACTCAGCGATTACACTGGGCGCTGTGGTAGCGCTTTATTTAAAATTTAGATAAATAAGTCATTTTTTACTGTGGGACCAATCCTAGCCGTTAGCGCGCGCTGAAGAAATAGAGACAGTTTCAAAAACTACATTTCATTGACTTTCTAACGGTATCAATCCGTTTGAGTTACAACGGTTGCGTCACATATTCGTACCAACATGTATTTAGCGATATTTTTCCGATATTACTAGGTTGCATCGCTTTTAACAGTGAAACGATTGACTGTGGGACTTAATTGAACTGATTTTGGACTTTGACCTGATAAATGCGAAAAATGAGACAATTGGACTGCCAAGAAATAACGTTCTTCTTAATTTGAAATGATTGCTGGAACTCAGCGATTACACTGGGCGCTGTGGTAGCGCTTTATTTAAAAATTTAGATAAATAAGTCATTTTTTACTGTGGGAGCAATACTAGCCGTTAGCGCGCGCTGAAGAAATAGAGACAGTTTCAAAAACTACATTTCATTGACTTTCTAACGGTATCAATCCGTTTGAGTTACAACGGTTGCGTCACATATTCGTACCAACATGTATTTAGCGATATTTTTCTGATATTACTAGGTTGCATCGCTTTTAACAGTGAAACGATTGACTGTGGGACCTAATTGAACTGATTTTGGACTTTGACCTGATAAATGCGAAAAATGAGACAACTGGACTGCAAGAAATAACGGTCTTCTTAATTTGAAATGATTGCTGGAACTCAGCAATTACACTGGTCGCTGTGGTAGCGCTTTATTTAAAAATTTAGATAAATAAGTCATTTTTTACTGTGGGACCAATACTAGCATTAGCGCGCGCTGAAGAAATAGAGACAGTTTCAAAAACTACATTTCATTGACTTTCTAACGGTATCAGTCCGTTTGAGTTACAACGGTTGCGTCACATATTCGTACCAACATGTATTTAGCGATATTTTTCTGATATTACTAGGTTGCATCGCTTTTAACAGTGAAACGATTGACTGTGGGACTTAATTGAACTGATTTTGGACTTTGACCTTATAAATGTGATAAATGAGACAATTGGACTCCAAGAAATAACATTCTTCTTAATTTGACATGATTGCTGGAACTCAGCGATTACACTGGGCGCTGTGGTAGCGCTTTATTTAAAATTTAGATAAATAAGTCATTTTTTACTGTGGGAGCAATACTAGCCGTTAGCGCGCGCTGAAGAAATAGAGACAGTTTCAAAAACTACATTTCATTGACTTTCTAACGGTATCAATCCGTTTGAGTTACAACGGTTGCGCCACATATTCGTACCAACATGTATTTAGCGATATTTTTCTGATATTACTAGGTTGCATCGCTTTTAACAGTGAAACGATTGACTGTGGGACCTAATTGAACTGATTTTGGACTTTGACCTGATAAATGCGAAAATGAGACAACTGGACTGCAAGAAATAACGGTCTTCTTAATTTGAAATGATTGCTGGAACTCAGCAATTACACTGGCGCTGTGGTAGCGCTTTATTTAAAAATTTAGATAAATAAGTCATTTTTTACTGTGGGAACCAATCCTAGCCGTTAGCGCGCGCTGAAGAAATAGAGACAGTTTCAAAAACTACCATTTCATTGACTTTCTAACGGTATCAATCCGTTTGAGTTACAACGGTTGCGTCACATATTCGTACCAACATGTATTTAGCGATATTTTTCTGATATTACTAGGTTGCATCGCTTCTAACAGTGAAACGATTGACTGTGGGACCTAATTGAACTGATTTTGGACATTGACCTGATAAATGCAAAAAATGAGACAACTGGACTGCAAGAAATAAAGGTCTTCTTAATTTGAAATGATTGCTGGAACTCAGCAATTACACTGGGCGCTGTGGTAGCGCTTTATTTAAAAATTTAGATAAATAAGTCATTTTTTACTGTGGGACCAATACTAGCCGTTAGCGCGCGTGAAGAAATAGAGACAGTTTCAAAAACTACATTTCATTGACTTTCTAACGGTATCAATCCGTTTGAGTTACAACGGTTGCGTCACATATTCGTACCAACATGTATTTAGCGATATTTTTCTGATATTACTAGGTTGCATCGCTTTTAACAGTGAAACGATTGACTGTGGGACTTAATTGAACTGATTTTGGACTTTGACCTTATAAATGTGATAAATGAGACAATTGGACTCCAAGAAATAACATTCTTCTTAATTTGACATGATTGCTGGAACTCAGCGATTACACTGGGCGCTGTGGTAGCGCTTTATTTAAAAATTTAGATAAATAAGTCATTTTTTACTGTGGGACCAATACTAGCCGTTAGCGCGCGCTGAAGAAATAGAGACAGTTTCAAAAATACATTTCATTGACTTTCTAACGGTATCAATCCGTTTGAGTTACAACGGTTGCGTCACATATTCGTACCAACATGTATTTAGCGATATTTTTCCGATATTACTAGGTTGCATCGCTTTTAACAGTGAAACGATTGACTGTGGGACCTAATTGAACTGATTTTGGACTTTGACCTTGATAAATGCGAAAAATGAGACAACTGGACTGCCAAGAAATAACGTTCTTCTTAATTTGAAATGATTGCTGGAACTCAGCAATTACACTGGGCGCTGTGGTAGCGCTTTATTTAAAAATTTAGATAAATAAATCATTTTTTACTGTTGGGACCAATCCTAGCCGTTAGCGCGCGATGAAGAAATAGAGACAGATTCAAAAACTACATTTCATTGACTTTCTAACGGTATCAATCCGTTTGAGTTACAACGGTTGCGTCACATATCGTACCAACATGTATTTAGCGATATTTTCTGATATTACTAGGTTGCATCGCTTTTAACAGTGAAACGATTGACTGTGGGACCTAATTGAACTGATTTTGGACTTTGACCTGATAAATGCGAAAAATGAGACAACTGGACTGCAAGAAATAACGTCTTCTTAATTTGAAATGATTGCTGGAACTCAGCAATTACACTGGGCGCTGTGGTAGCGCTTTATTTAAAAATTTAGATAAATAAGTCATTTTTACTGTGGACCAATACTAGCGTTAGCGCGCGCTGAAGAAATAGAGACAGTTTCAAAAACTACATTTCATTGACTTTCTAACGGTATCAATCCGTTTGAGTTACAACGGTTGCGTCACATATTCGTACCAACATGTATTTAGCGATATTTTTCTGATATTACTAGGTTGCATCGCTTTAACAGTGAAACGATTGACTGTGGGACTTTAATTGAACTGATTTTGGACTTTGACCTTATAAAGTGATAAATGAGACAATTGGACTCCAAGAAATAACATTCTTCTTAATTTGACATGATTGCTGGAACTCAGCGATTACACTGGGCGCTGTGGTAGCGCTTTATTTAAAAATTTAGATAAATAAGTCATTTTTTTACTGTGGGAGCAATACTAGCGTTAGCGCGCGCTGAAGAAATAGAGACAGTTTCAAAAACTACATTTCATTGACTTTCTAACGGTATCAATCCGTTTGAGTTAAGACGGTTGCGTCACATATTCGTACCAAACATGTATTTAGCGATATTTTTCTGATATTACTAGGTTGCATCGCTTTTAACAGTGGAAACGATTGACTGTGGGACCTTAATTGAACTGATTTTGGACTTTGACCTGATAAATGTGAAAAAATGAGACAATTGGACTCCAAGAAATAACGGTCTTCTTAATTTGAAATGATTGCTGGAACTCAGCAATTACACTGGTCGCTGTGGTAGCGCTTTATTTAGAAATTTAGATAAATAAGTCATTTTTTACTGTGGGAGCAATACTAGCCGTTAGCGCGCGCTGAAGAAATAGAGACAGTTTCAAAAACTACATTTCATTGACTTTCTAACGGTATCAATCCGTTTGAGTTACAACGGTTGCGTCACATATTCGTACCAACATGTATTTAGCGATATTTTTCTGATATTACTAGGTTGCATCGCTTTTAACAGTGAAACGATTGACTGTGGGACCTAATTGAACTGATTTTGGACTTTGACCTGATAAATGCGAAAAAATGAGACAACTGGACTGCAGAAATAACGGTCTTCTAATTTGAAAATGATTGCTGGAACTCAGCAATTACACTGGTCGCTGTGGTAGCGCTTTATTTAAAAATTTAGATAATAAGTCATTTTTTACTGTGGGACCAATCCTAGCCGTTAGCGCGCGCTGAAGAAATAGAGACAGTTTCAAAAACTACATTTCATTGACTTTCTAACGGTATCAATCCGTTTGAGTTACAACGGTTGCGTCACATATTCGTACCAACATGTATTTAGCGATATTTTTCTGATATTACTAGGTTGCATCGCTTTTAACAGTGAAACGATTGACTGTGGGACTTTATTGAACTGATTTTGGACTTTGACCTTATAATGTGATAAATGAGACAATTGGACTCCAGAAATATATCTTCTAATTTGAACATGATTGCTGGAACTCAGCAATTACACTGGGCGCTGTGTAGCGCTTTATTTAAAAATTTAGATAAATAAGTCATTTTTTACTGTGGGACCAATACTAGCCGTTAGCGCGCGATAGAAATAGAGACAGTTTCAAAAACTACATTTCATTGACTTTCTAACGGTATCAATCCGTTTGAGTTAAAACGGTTGCGTCACATATTCGTACCAACATGTATTTAGCGATATTTTTCTGATATTACTAGGTGGCATCGCTTTTAACAGTGAAACGATTGACTGTGGGACCTAATTGAACTGATTTTGGACTTTGACCTGATAAATGCGAAAAACGAGACAACTGGACTGCAAGAAATAACGGTCTTCGTAATTTGAAATGATTGCTGGAACTCAGCAGTTACACTGGGTCGCTGTGGTAGCGCTTTATTTAAAATATTAGATAAATAAGTCATTTTTACTGTGGGACCAATACTAGCCGTTAGCGCGCGCTGAAGAAATAGAGACAGTTTCAAAAACTACATTTCATTGACTTTCTAAACGGTATCAATCCGTTTTGAGTTACAAACGGTTTGCGTCACATATTCGTTACCAACATGTATTTAGCGATATTTTTCTGATATTACTAGGTTGCATCGCTTTTAACAGTGAAACGATTGACTGTGGGACTTAATTGAACTGATTTTGGACTTTGACCTTATAAATGTGATAAATGAGACAATTGGACTCCAAGAAATAACATTCTTCTTAATTTGAAATGATTGCTGGAACTCAGCAATTACACTGGGCGCTGTGGTAGCGCTTTATTTAAAAATTTAGATAAATAAGTCATTTTTTACTGTGGGACCAATACTAGCCGTTAGCGCGCGATGAAGAAATAGAGACAGTTTCAAAACTACATTTCATTGACTTTCTAACGGTATCAATCCGTTTGAGTTACAACGGTTGCGTCACATATTCGTACCAACATGTATTTAGCGATATTTTTCGATATTACTAGGTTGCATCGCTTTAACAGTGAAACGATTGACTGTGGGACCTAATTGAACTGATTTTGGACTTTGACCTGATAAATGCAAAAATGAGACAACTGGACTGCAAGAAAAAGGTTTTCTTAATTTGAAATGATTGCTGGAACTCAGAATTACACTGGCGCTGTGGTAGCGCTTTATTTAAAAATTTAGATAAATAAGTCATTTTTTACTGTGGGACCAATACTAGCGTTAGCGCGCGCTGAAGAAATAGAGACAGTTTCAAAACTACATTTCATTGACTTTCTAACGGTATCATCCGTTTGAGTTACAACGGTTGCGTCACATATTCGTACCAACATGTGTTTAGCGATATTTTTCTGATATTACTAGGTTGCATCGCTTTTAACAGTGAAACGATTGACTGGGACTTAATTGAACTGATTTTGGACTTTGACCTATAAATGTGATAAATGAGACAATTGGACTGCAAGAAATAACATTCTTCTTAATTTGAATGATTGCTGGAACTCAGCGATTACACTGGGCGCTGTGGTAGCGCTTTATTTAAAATTTAGATAAATAAGTCATTTTTTACTGTGGGAGCAATACTAGCCGTTAGCGCGCGCTGAAGAAATAGAGACAGTTTCAAAAACTACATTTCATTGACTTTCTAACGGTATCATCCGTTTGAGTTAAACGGTTGCGTCACATATTCGTACCAACATGTATTTAGCGATATTTTTCTGATATTACTAGGTTGCATCGCTTTTAACAGTGAAACGATTGACTGTGGGACCTAATTGAACTGATTTTGGACTTTGACCTGATAAATGCGAAAAATGAGACAACTGGACTGCAAGAAATAATTCTTCTTAATTTGAAATGATTGCTGGAACTCAGCATTACACTGGGCGCTGTGGTAGCGCTTTATTTAAAATTTAGATAAATAAGTCATTTTTTACTGTGGAGCAATACTAGCCGTTAGCGCGCGCTGAAGAAATAGAGACAGTTTCAAAACTACATTTCATTGACTTTCTAACGGTATCAATCCGTTTGAGTTAAAACGGTTGCGTCAATATTCGTACCAACATGTATTTAGCGATATTTTTCTGATATTACTAGGTTGCATCGCTTTAACAGTGAAACGATTGACTGTGGGACTAATTGAACTGATTTTGGACTTTGACCTTATAAATGTGAAAAATGAGACAATTGGACTCCAAGAAATAACATTCTTCTTAATTTGACATGATTGCTGGAACTCAGCATTACACTGGGCGCTGTGGTAGCGCTTTATTTAAAATTTAGATAAATAAGTCATTTTTTACTGTGGGAGATACTAGCCGTTAGCGCGCGCTGAAGAATAGAGACAGTTTCAAAAACTACATTTCATTGACTTTCTAACGGTATCAATCCGTTTGAGTTACAACGGTTGCGTCACATATTCGTACCAACATGTATTTAGCGATATTTTTGATATTACTAGGTTGCATCGCTTTTAACAGTGAAACGATTGACTGTGGGACCTAATTGAACTGATTTTGGACT
>JASGCC010004687.1:0-18946 GCA_030067915.1 Hydractinia echinata | reverse complement strand
TCTTACATATGCGAAATAGGAAACACAAATAGCTGTTGTATTATGTCTAAATTAAATTTCCCGAATTAAAGAGGAAAATTGCAAACCAGTTTGCGAATATTCGTCGTTGTTTAAAAAATGCGGAATTAAGTTTTCGAATATTAGGAAAATTCAGTCATTAATTCAGCATTTTTTCTTTTGCAATCTTTTCTGCTGCATTCATTTCTTTAAGTTATATTCGCCTGGAATTCTGGGAAGTGTTTGTCAATAACAAAATAAAGAAATATAGCTATACATCTTCGCCCCCAGGGTTTGTTGCCTGATGTCAGAGCCGCTAGCGCTTACTTAATGGCAAACGGCTGCCGTCCTGGACGTCAAATAGACAAGAACCCCTGGGAACGAAGTTGACAGCTATATCAACATGCAGAGAAATCCTGGTAGCAATTGTTGATTGTTTAAATTTACTGGCAATGTTGTCTGACATGATTTTCGGCATGTTTTTTACAAATTTCAAGGCAAAAAACCCTGGGGAAGAGGGTGATACCCTCTTCCCCAGGGTTTTTTGCCTTCTTAATATCAAAAAGACAACCTGAGGACGAGGGTGGGCATCTTATACCAAACATTTTATCATAAATAAATGCTTTGTTGCTCATCCTTTTTCTCCCATATATTTCAAAAATCTTTACTCAAACTCCAAAATATTATCAAGCTCTAAAGTTTTAAGGGGTTTGGGCTCCAAGGAGTTTGGGAAGTTTCCAATTCATCATGAAGTCCTATTTCTCACTAACGAAAAGCACGTGGACATGAATTCTGCTATGTACATAGTCCGTGATATCGTAAATAAAATTTGCCAAATATTTTAGATAAAGTTATTAGTTTTGTAATAACGTCATCGTTTTTCGAAATTTCCGATTTTCCTCCAGCTTTTTAGAGGCCATAAAGGATAAAAAAAGTAGTTGCGACAGATCTAGAAATCATCAATCCAGTCACCAGGGCCCATTTTTTATAATATTTATATACATTTTAGCGCAGTCGCCGTTAGAAAGAAGCAAAAAAGGGGCCTGGGATGCAGGTTAGTTTCCTATATTTAAAAGAGGTCCAAATTAAGAGATATGCTTGATATCGTTTCTCGCCATAGGAATTGGTGGTCTAGTCAGTAAAAGCAAAAGGAGAATGTAAAAAATAAGTGCGGAAAACAAAATCTAAAGAAACGTTTTTGATCAGGCCTGTTGTTACTAGCATAGAGATATTAATAATATCTCTATGTTACTAGCTACCATTTATCAAATTAAGGTCAATGATACAACCTTGTCCCCGGTGGCTTTTGCCGTGAAGTAAGCGCTAGCGGTTTCGACATAGGCAACAAACCCTGAGGACGACGATGGTCAATGTTAGTTGTCAAAACTTATTTCAAAATTTAGATCATATAAAAACGTTTTAATTGATGTATAGTAAAACCTGGTGGCTCGTGATAATTGAAGAAAAGAAAAAAGATTATTCTGTTTTTTAATTATCACGAGCAACCAGGAACCAGGAGCAACCATTTTTTTTATCATAATTATTGAGGAGGGATTGGGGGTGGGGCTGTATATCTTGTTAGCTTAGCACATATGGCCCCTGCTTTTTAATAGTATTATAACCTTGGTAAAAATCACACTTCTTTATTTTATACAAAAATTTGAAAGTAACTAAAGATTTAATTTTAACTTTCAGTTTAAATCGAAAAGATTGGAACGAAAAATTTTGTCAACCAATCAGATGCCAGAAAGCAGAATCATCCGAATCGATCAAATCGAACCGATTTGATCGATTCTTGAGTGAAAAACCAGCTTTAATTTCATACGTTCACGATCATGCACAATAGCTTTATGATAAAATCATGCAATCGTATGATTTCATTTATAAGTTAATTAATTGAACGTCAAATTTAATGAGCTGTATATATCACCATGACATTAATGATGTTAGGATAAGCTTTAACGAAGACACAAACTCATCAAGCATGAAATAGATGGTGAAGCACAAACAAACAAAATGGCGCGTATGTACAAGTTTGACGATGCTTTAGAGCATTTTGGTTATCAATTATTTAATCTTAAACTTTTTGCTATATGCTCGTTATTGTATTTTTGTGTCGGCATACAAGTGACAAACATTTTTTACTTAACACCACTGTTAAATTGTGAATGGGACCTATCAGCTGTAGAAAACGTTACGGTATCGATAGCCATGTTTATCGGAATGTTTTTTGGTGCTCCATATTGGGGTTCACTATTGGATAAGTTTGGCAGAAGACGACCACTTCTGTTTAGTATGTTGATCCTAGCATATTTTGGTTTACTGAAATCGAACTCTCCTAGTGTTCTCACATACAGCATCACGAGCGGATTAATAGGCATATGTCTAGCTTGCTTCCCAACCGTTGCAATAGTGTATTGTGTGGAATATTCCCAATGAAGTACCGAGGAAAAGAGACTTTAGCACTTCTGTTAAGCTACATTGCAGGAGGCATATTTTCCACTTTACTTGCATACTATGAGTTATATACCATTGGCTGGAAGTATTTCCTAACAATCTCCGTCACACCAGTCATTTTGTGTATATTGCTATCACTATGGTTACCTGAATCATGCAGATATTTGCAAATCACTGGCGAATATAATGAAACAGTGGCATTGTTGAATAAAATTTCAATAGGAAATAAAAGTAGCCTGCCTAAAGGAATATTGACAAGGAAACGAACAAATGCTGACAGAGGGAAAATGTCCTACATGTTCAGTCACGGATACGTACTAACCACCTTACCCTTACTACTGATCGTCGCAATATGTTTTTTTAATTATGCTACAACAGCTGTGTTGAGTTCTCAGTTGATCAGGACGGAAGAACCATTTGCAGAAAATGGTTGTATTAAACTAAAAAACCTAGCATACTCGTTAATGGCATCTCTTGCCCTTGCCGATGTTGTGGCATGCTTGATTGCAGTTCTTATTATGGAAAACTTCCGAAGGAAAGTCAGTATGGCTTTTTGTTTCCTTCTCACAGCGATATGTTATGCCATTTTAATTTTCAACGTTCCCAGTATTGTGTATAACATAACCGTTATTGCAAGTCGAGCTATTGCACCAGTCCTTGTTCAATTTGCATTGTTGTATGTCGCAGAGTTCTACCCAACATACATTCGTACATCCGCTATTGGAATGTCGCTGGCGTGTGGCATGCTTTCTGTGATTGGAGGGAAGTTTCTGGTACAATTTTTGCTCACTTATTCTTTCTTGGCATTGATAATTGCGCTTTTTGGTTTAATGATTTTTGGAATATTATGCCTCGTCGTTGTTCCGCTTGACACACGAGGAAAACGATTAAGAAGCAACTAACGTGAAAGAATTATTTAATGTGATCAGAGAAGGTTGTAATAGGTGTGATAAACCGTTGTGGAAATTGGAATAATTTTTTATGTTTTTCTGTTGTAACTAAACTTTATAGTAATGAAAAGTATCTAATTATCAGTAATGCAGTGTTAATAGTAAAACTAAATAAGATGGTAAAATAACAACAACAACAACAGCAAAAACAACAGCAACAACAACAGCAACAACAACAATAACAAACTACGACTGGCGAAGATCTGAGGACCATCAGACCGTGGATTCTTCCACAAGGTCTTACAAAAGAACCTGTGGAATCCAAGAGCTAGACTAATAACAACAACCGCATCTTGCCTGACCAATTAAGGTTAATGGTGTTCCGATGTTACAAAAGATACAAAATGCCCTTGGCACAAGGTTGTGTGCTGTTCTTATCTTTAGTTTTGATAAAGCGCGCTTTACAATAATATTTAACATAGTATTTTGATTTTATTATTCATTTTATGATTTCAGATATGTTTGTTTGTATTTTCAATAATGTAGTTATCTTGATTTGTATTTTCAATATTAAGAATAGCCTACACTTTTTTTTGGAGGACGTTTTATTCCAAACATTTTAATAGGCACAGGAGGAGGACCACGGCCAAAAAACTCATACAAGACGTAGCGAACAGCAATTAGCAGACACTTTTCATCACCTTAAACATTTACTTTTTATGTGATTTGTTTCATCAGCATCGTTGTTACTTTTCACATGCGCTCTAGCGATTTCTGGTACTCATGAAAATATATGTTACGATTTGAGCATTCTATATCCTCTTATTCTCAAACCCATGGCTCTTTTAGATAAAACCTTTAAAGTAGCTCTGAACACGTATGGTCACGTGATGAAAACACCCCCCTATATGTGGGGTATTTTTGTGACTGTGACCTGATTTTGTTTTTGTAAACTAGCCGTTTTTAATCCTAATTGGATTTTGGATTTAGTGCAACAGAGAAAGGGAAGATTCTGATAAGAAATTTAATTTGATGATGACTCCAAAGTACTTAATTAAATTTTAATGTTTAAGCTACATGTAAATCTGAAACTTACTCACGTAGCCAGCCTCTGTTTTGTAGCTTTGTTGCTAGTTTTATAGCTATCTAGCTAAGTGAAAGTCTCACCTACGTACAAATTTAGCACACTGGCTAACTATAACTATTTATCCATTATATCGCCGTTTTACGTTTTTAATACAGCTTATATTTTTAATTATGAGCTTAACCAGGATGGTTACCACCCTAGTCTCCAGGGTTTTTTGCCTTTTCGATATAAGACGTCATCTCTCATATCCAGAAGGCAAAAAACCCTGGGGACGAGGGTGGGGTGGTTGCTACTCCTGCAAAAATATACTTCTGGAATTTTTTTTTTGAAAGGTTGTGAAATTGAAAAAGTCATCATAGACATTAAATTTCTGTGAGAACTGTTTTGTTGAACTAGCCTGATTATTATATGGTGCATCACATGCCCATCATGATTAAATTAATCAGCTTGGCATAATCGTAGACCACTAATAAAACTTTTCTTTGACCTTATATAAAGCGGCTTAACTCCCTTAAAGCAAGCTAGCTCGTTTTCTCAACTCAGGATGAGTTGATTCGTTGGGTTGACTCGATTCATATAATATTACTTTAGCAAGTCAGTGCAAGATTGAAAAAGCAAAAGCATGCGCATTGCGAGCTAAAACAAAAGAAAAACAGTCATATTAATGTTTTAAGGCCGATTTCCATACAGCAGCATTTTGTCCTCAGTCGTAAAAAGCGCCGTGACTTATGATCTACGCATGCGCATTATTAGAATAATTCCGATCACTTCCCGCTTCTGCTTGCGCTGGGGCGATTGGCAAAAAGTTAAACAGGCTACGTTTTGCAAGCTACATTTTGCGCTTTAACTTAACAGCCAATCAAAACCTATAAAAATGGATAGCAACAAAAGCGTTTTCAAATGAATTAAAATATGTTATAAAATAAGCTATTAATAAGCCAGCATATACATTGTTTTTTTTAGAATTAAATAAAAATATGTAAGCGATTTGAGTAAAGGACAAAATAAAACACAATCAGTGCAAATGTAAAGCAACAATTGTTTTTGAGGCATTTAGGCAGGAGTATGATGACGACGCCGTCACATGTTCTTTACAGATTTCAACCCTTTTAAGACGACAAGGAGAAAAAATTCACATAGGTGGTTTATGAGGGATGGTGTTCGGTAGTTTCTACAGAGTAAGAGATCAACTTCTTTAGGGATACGGTAATGGATTTCGTCCATTCTAATGTTTTTCCTTATCCAATATCTTGCGACACATCGAGTAGATTTGCTCGCATAGAATATTACCTCCAGCTTTAATGATTTCTGCTGAGATACGGTCTAAGCCTGGAATTTTTCGCAGCTTGAATTGCTTATCGCGCTCTCGACTTCGCCCCTTATTATGTTGGTGTCTCGATCCTCTGTGTTCACTGGTGGAGCGATATCACGTATCATTTCTTTTTCACTACTCTGATTTAATTGTATGTAAATTTAGTCACAACATAATCAAACGCGAGCATACTTTGATCCTTCGTGTCTCCACCGCCATGTTTGTTTAAATTTAAATGCTAAATACTTTCGCGAAGAACATATATTTCTAATACCAATCAGAATCCATCACGTGACCAGGTCCAGATTTACTTTTGAGATTTATCTTAAAGAGCCCTGGGGTCGAGAATGATATCCTCCTTAAGGTCAGCTGGATTAACCATGGATTATCTAGTTGTATGCTAAGGTTTCTAGAAACCCATTACCTGTCCAATTGAAGCAGGAAAAAAGTCAGATTCTTCAAATAGCGGACATTTCTAATTAGCAGACAAAAAGTAATTGCGTCAAAGGTGTCTGCTAATTAAAGAGTCGACTGTAGTTCGTGTAGCCAAAAGCATGAATTACGAGTTACTGTATTTTGATTATTTCTTTAAAAGTACGCGCTTTTTTGTAATATTTTAGCAGGAACTTGTAGTAACTTCTTCCAATTTTAGTTGGAATCCCGCTCACTGCCAGGCAGTATGTTAGTGATGAACAAAGTAGTTCTTCTACAATATGACTTACACGCATTATACTCGCCCGTCATGATCAGAGGTCTGATCGGGGTGAAGCATTCTCTGTTGAGAATGAAATACGGATGTGCTATGATAATTATTCACCTATGTATACACACCATCCGGATAAACTATCTAAGTTCATCACTAACATATTGCCGCGTGTAGTGTAGTGGGTTTATCTGCGGCTCCCAGTTCTGGGTACCGCGGATCAAATCCCGCTCACTGCCAGGCAGTATGTTAGTGATGAACAAAGTAGTTCTTCTACAATATGACTTACACGCATTATAATCGCCCGTCATGATCAGAGGTCTGATCGGGGTGAAGTATTCTCTGTTGAGAATGTTGAGAATGAAATACGGATGTGCTATGATAAATATTCACCTAAGTAATCTATCTGTTACTTGACGGTTACCCGATGATAACTGGGTTTGTATACCTTTAAGACATTTAGACTCCAAACTGTTGCAAAAAGTTCTCGCAGGGCCTACATTTTCGACAATTTCCTTAGACTACAACCTCGTTCCCACCGCCTCCTGTCAGATATTACGCAAAATTAATTTTTGGTTGTAATTTTTTTGGCTACGATTGTAGCGAAAATACAACAACGGCTACAAAGAAGTAATGGGTAGATACGGCTGTGAAGCTAAAAAACGAAAGAGGTGAACTGCCATTAGGGTTTTGCAGCGAAACATGATTTGTTAATAACAAACACACGCTTCTAACAGAAAGCATCTAGAAAATGGATTTGACTATCACCGGGTTGCCAATATCAAAACATGATTGACCTCATCCTTTTTGACAAATGCTGGAAAACTTCCGTAAGAAACTATTGCACATACTGATAATGATTCGGACCAAAGTTTCGTTATGTGCAAATTTCATTCAAATGTAACAAATCGAACATATCAGCAAATTAGAGACCTAAACAACACACATACACCAAAGAGCTATGAAAGACAAAATGCAATCATTGTGCATTTGACCAACGAAATAACAAAAAGGTGGATTGAATACTACAAAGACTTATTCAGGAAAGACGACGTAAATCAGAACAGTGAGAAAGAAATGCTACGTAATATCGCTCCACCAGTGAACCAGTGAAGATCGAGACACCAACGTACTAAGGGACGAAGTCGAGAGCGCGATAAGCAATTCAAGCGGCGAAAAAGTCCAAGCTTAGACGGTATGTCAGAAAACAATAAAGCTGAAGGTAAAATTCTATGCGAGCAAACCTACTCGCTGTACACAAGATATGGGATAAGGAGAAACTCCGCAAGAATGGACAAAATCCATTGTCCTAAACCTTACTAACAAAATGTGATCCCGGTCTCTGTAGCAACTACCGGACACTATCCCTCATAAACTACCTATGTGAAGTTTTCTTTCTTGTCGTCCTAAAAAGGTTGAAAAGTTAGAAGGAACCATACACATCAGAGGATCAAGCATGGTGCAACAGATATTACCACCCTGTCCAAGGAAACCTACTCTGCAAAACGAAGGAAGTATGTTATAGCTTCTTCACCGACTTTAAGAAAACATTTGACAGTGTGAGTCACGAAATGATTCGAAAAGTTCTAAGAACGTATGGAATAACTCTACGAGAGTCTGAAGGCAGCTGTACGTGCAGGAAATGACTTAGGGGAATGGTTCCAACAGGAGAAAGATGTGAGACAGGGTGATCCCATCTCCCAAATGTATTCACTCTTTATCTCGAAAGAAAACGAACATTTGAAGATTCTCCTGGAACAGAAATCCATTGACGTAAAATTAACAATCTCAAGTTCGCGGACGATATCGACCATTCAGAAAAATCCTAGGAAGTTCTACAAGAAAGCTTTGATAGACTGTAATTTGACGTCGCAATATATGCATTAGAAGTTAACATCAGCAAGACAAAAGTTATGGTCTTTGGATCAAAACACATATGACATTTACTCATGCTCAATGGCCAGGAGGTAGAAAAAGTTGATCAATTCATCTATCTGGGGAGCCTCCTGTGTACTCATGGTTATACAAAAGAAATCAAACGATTCCTGAATCCAGCAAGTGCCTACGGAGCACTTTGTGAAGCTAGTAATGCTTGAGATTGTTAACGGCAATAACAAAGTCAGCAGACCAAGGAGAAAATGGAGATACGACCTCACGGATTAGTCTAGACTCACATTTCGGGAACTAGTCAAAGCGACACACTATGATGCATTATAACAAAGAGAATCGTTGACACCTACAGGCAACATGCTATCCAATAAAATTAAGTCCAAGTCCAAAGAATTGCTACTGGAAAATAAAGCACCTCAACTCAGCATACAAGTGCTGCTAGTATGCTATCGCTACGGGGTATTATATTTGCCCAAAATCTCCTACATTGGTAAAACGATTGGATGTGATCAGATTACCTACTAATGTTTTCGTTACGAATACAACAAACTTGCTCAAAGTTATGTCAGAAACAGTCTGGCGATAATTGAGATAGCAAAACCGATAATCTACATGATAGTGATAACCTCCAATAGTTTAAAAAATTAAGGGCCGAGCTAAATAGAAGCGTGTGTGGCCCTCGTTAATGCCGGAATAAGCGAGAAGTTTACGTTGCTAAATATTCAAGTGATTAACATCTGTGATTTCAATAAAATTGCAGAGTAAAAATATTAGATAATCAAGCAGGCCAGTAATATTACAAATAAACCAATCGACGGGCTATCTGTACCAATTTCTGAAGAGTATTTCTGGTATGCTTTATTTTGATTATTCAGATGCATGCGAAAACGACGCGGATTCGCGCCAAAAACACTAGAACGGCACTGTGTATGACTACCTTTCTGCATGCTACAATCCTTGACAAAATATAATGAGACGAGTTAAAAATTTCGAAGTTCGACCTCATAAGTAGTTATTTAGACGATTTCTATACTAGATTTAGACAATTTAAACGTGTCAAAAGTCACTTGTCAGAATCTTAGATTATTTGGTTAGATTCCAACTAATTGTTGTTGACGTCAGCGTTGCCGTTTTTCTTAAACTTCGGGCCCTTTGTGGGCCCTGACGTGGATTCTTCCGTAAATCGGACTTGTTAGAAAGTGCGACCAGCGTACTTTAAATGCTGCTTGCCTGACCTACGTATGCAAGTTGATGCTATTTTCCCAACCATGGCTCTTCTTCTCTTTCTTTTTATCAGAAAGAGAAAAAGAGTCCAGGGGACGAGGTTGGCTGTGTGCCGTCTTTGTAAAATGACCAGAATAGTGCCATTGTCTCAATATTTTTGTGAGGGATTGTAAATGCAGATAATTATTCACTTAAATTACAAAGAAATACCTGGAAAGCCCTGAGTGGTAGGTTTTTACGCCACTTAGTTACCAGTCCCTTTTCTCAGCCTTACAAAGAAAACATAAACATAGCTACGATCGGCGTTGCAATTGTCACTGCAGTACAATACCGCGAAATAACAATTTTAACCAAAAATGTTATTCTTTATTATAGGGAGATGTGAAAACATCAGGTATTCTGAGTTAGGTCTGGTTTCGGGATGGAACATGAAATAAGTCTATATCCACTAATTATATCGTTTTTCAGTACGCAATCTAAGCAAATATATACAGGAAAAAATATACAACAAAGTGGTGTCAAAATTATGCAAGAGACATCCTTGCTCCGTGGACCCTTTCTACATCATTTTTAAAGATTTTGACTTTTTTTGAATAAGCGGGCGTAGCGGTGTGAAGTGGGACGACGATTCAAATGTATTTTGCAACAGTGCAACGACTTTCATATCTGGACCAGAATGTCGATAGCAAAATCTGTTTTTCCAATAAAATATATGTTCACTTTCGCATTATATAACGACTTATGTTCCATTTTGCTTTCCAAGAAGGTTGTGATGATTCACCAAAAATGCGCTACTAATTAAGTACGCACTAACACTAAATTCAATCCAAGTACGCACTAACACTAAATTCAATCCAAGTACGCACCAACACTAAATCTAATCCAAGTACGCACTAACACTAAATTCAACCCAAGTTCGCACTAACACTAAATTCAACCAAAGTACGTCACATGCTGTACTTTTGCCAAAACCATATAAAAGGGATAGGACTGGTACATTCACTTCCAAGAGTCCTGCGATGTACTCAAAATGACAATCCTTTGAACAATACGTGGTGTATCCACAACTTGATCCACACACAAAAGTCTCGGAAACGACGTATCAAACTGCATTTACAAAAGCATTCCTGTGATACTATGCCATATTCTCCTATATTTGATACAATTGCAAGAAAAGAAAACATGAGCACTGTTTCCGACGGTCTGCGATAGGTCGGGAACGAAGTTTCTTTTCAGATTCTACACTGCAATGTAACCCTATTTTTCGGGTTATGCGCATGCGCATCAGAATAGAATAAATGCACGTGTCGTATCATCGGCCAAGCCTCGGTCTGTAGTCGCGGGGAAGCATCGCAAACTTTAACTGTCATTAATATTAATTACTGTAATTTTTGTTTTATGTACCTCAACGGCGCAAATAATCAAGAAAATATTGTGTGGAGAAAAACAGACGAACATCGATAACTGTTAAGGACTAGCTTCACGGTTATCTTACTTGGAAAATACGCACAAAAGATGCAATCCACATTTGGCTGTGTTGCTGGTCACAAGTCGGTCGATGTCAAATACACAGATTTGTGATGAATATGAAATATGTTTTATAAAATATGTCATGCGATGTACCAATACCAATATACTCCATAACAATATACCAGATTACTCAAATATTGTTTTTTTTTTCTGTTCTAATTCAATGTTACGAAGATATATACGAAGAAATATTCTATTTGCTACAACAGATCGTTGTTCGTGAGTATGCAACGCAACAAGAATCAGCAAACAATGAACAGAATATCTTTAATTACTTTAAAAATAAACTTAAAATTCCCAACTTTTATCTCAGACGGAGCTTGTGACGAACAATAGCGAAGTCTAAGAAAGCATGGGAAGAAGGTTGTAAGTATATTATCCTGCATTTCACATGGGCACGAAGTTGCATTGCTAAAGTTTATTTATTACTCAAGATGCGGTTACATATTGTGCAAAGATTTAAGAATACGCCGTTCTAAATATCCTGTTTTTGTTGGATCGTCTTCAAAACATAAAACACAAATATTATCGAGTTAAGTACCATTCAAAACTATGCCAATATGATTTAATACTTCATTTTGTGAATATAATTTCTATACAGTATTAGTTCCAGTTTTTGTATGTCCCATTATTCACAAGAAGGCAGTTTTTGTACTATGAAAGTAAAGTGTTTAAAATCAACAAAAGTGGGATAAAACAACGCTCTGCAATCCTCGAAGAAGTTGTTCGTTAGATCAATTTGAATTGTTATGAAGCTCTCTACTGTCGCTTTATTGTTTCTCAAAGCATGTATATCCACATCCTCGAATGTGAAGTTAAATTCAGAAAAAATTCCTCAAAAACAGCACTTGTCAGAACACGCAGTTACTTGTTCGAACTTATTTTCGCGCTTTTACGCCGCAAAGTTCGAACTTGCGCTAATATCAGTATAGAAATTACGCAAAAAAGTGTTATATGCGATATTAATAATAAACATATCTTCCTTTAATGCATTTATAATTTATATAAAACCCGGAACTTTACTATTTTCTCCAATCTCGTCTCCAGGGCGTTTTTCTCTTTAAAAAATGGCGCTAGAGAAAATGTCCTGTGGATGAGGTTGATTTTCTTATTGTTATTTTTGGCGGAATTTTTTACAGTAAAAAAATTATACAGCAACACCTGACATCCTTTTTTAACAGACCTCCCTTTACAACAGACACTCTTCTTAGGAACGGATAAAATGATGGTCAAACTCTCATAGCAAAACCTCTATGCAGCAGGATACTTTATAGCGGACTTCTTTCGAGGACGTAATATTAAGGTCACAATTTTAAATACCCTCTAGAACTGACTTCTCTATAGAGAACGCGCCCAATATATCATATATGAGCTGTCAGGTTTCTCACTAAGCGAAAACAATGAACTACCCGCAGGGCTTGTTTCTACACAGTTCGAAATATTAAATTGTCTTCGCTAGGACAAATTCAAAATCTTTTACTGTTTTTGACAAACTCAAAATGTACAATGTTTTTCGGCTCCCATTTCTCTCAAGCCTCTTGCCGTCGATTCCATTATACCCCAAAACCGCAGTAGGTTTTAAAAGCAATATAATCCAATTTGGGAAGAACCTCTATGCAAAGAAAACTTTTTTTTTGGTTCCGATGGTGTCCTCTATATAGAAAGGATTGCACGAAATAGATTTTTCGCATCGCAAAAACTACTGAGGTAATTAGGTAATTCAACCTCGTGAAAGGAAATTTTAGTTTAACAAAAAGATCTTGAACATACATATTAACTTTGTTTTCAGTGGAGAAGGGTGTTGACATCAGGAATTTAAAAACAAAAATTGGTGTCAAGGAACTTAGGTTCTCGATTGTCAACCACAAGGTCTCGCCCAACACGTTATATTAAAAGAACCTAGTTTATAAGAACGTCGAGACTAACATTTTGCCAAAAAATTAAGAACATACTTAAAAACTTACTCAGCCTGAATTCTTTTTAGATAAGGAACAAAGTAATGTCGTTCTTTTGGCTGGTATACATGTTTTGTTTTCACAATAAGATGACTTCAACACCATCTATTCCTTATAATCCTTATTGTTTTCTTATTCATAGATTCAAACAAAAATAACTGTATTTATTTACTATAATTTTTCTTCTGGTAGTTTATCGTCATCCGTAAATTTGACCATATATTAAAGAAACAAGCGCATCCAATCCCAGCTGAAATTTATTTTAGACGTCCTTATATTAACAAAACAAAATAAAGAAAAACGTGCATGCCTAAATGAAAAGGAAAGAAAGCCCTTTTGTTGTTACAAGTGCCAAAAGTTCAAGAGCTTGATATACGACATCATAAAAATAAGCATTCCAATTCAAATTGGCATAAAAAGCAGGAAAAAAAACACTACTGTATATTAAAACAATAACGAGAACAGAACTAAATTAGCAAGCTAAATCACACAGTGAAATAAAATGCATTCTTTAAATAAATTTGTATTGGTTTTATTACTTATATACACGCGGTCAAGTTTCGCGAGAGAACTTTGTAAAGATCTTGAAACAAACTGCAGGGAGTTTACTTCGTGTCATAGAGAGTTACAGAAAATCGTAAAACACTGCCGAAGTCTTCTTGTGCAAGGTGAGACCGTACCAGTTTGTACCTTGAAATGTCAACAAGTTATGACTCAGACCTCGGTGGACGTAAAGTTTGTACGGAGATTATTTAGTTGTGACTGCGAACAGAATGTGGACTGTGAAATATATAACGCGCGTTTTAGACGCTGTGGGAACGCATCACTGGACGAAGACACAACTGTTAGCTGTACGAAAACTCTGAAAGATTGCAAAAATGACGAATCGTGTCTCCGGTTATATCAAGACTGGTTCAACTCGTGCCGAGACCTCATAACTGATGATGCGTGCAACGCTTCCTGTATTCACGCACGAAGAAAACTTTATAATCATCCTTTAGGAATGAATTTTGGAACGTGCGAATGTGACGGAAAGTATGTGCACGATCGTTTTTGTCGTAAAGTAAGATTCAAACAGGATAACTTCTGCGAAGAAAAGCAAGATGAAACGCGATACCATCTGAATTCATCATCCAACAAATTTAATGCGAGGTTTTCGTTATCAATTCATGTTCTGTTGCTGCTGGAATTAGTATTGATTCGTTAAAACTATTGTTCTTCATTGCACTCCACCTTAACAACAAAACACTTCCAGATGTTACTAAAAGATTGCAGAGCAGACCACAGCAACTTGTTATATTTCAGTGACCTGCCAATTTCGAGATCTGATTTCAAGTGTATATTTATAGTAAATAAAAATTATAAGTAAATATAAAAGTTAGTTAAGTGCATGGTCAATCTTGATCCCAGGACATGCTGTCTCTTTTTGTATATCTGAGAGCGAGACAAAAAAGCGCAGGGTCGCTGAGAGACAAAAGGCCCTGGGGACGACGTTGGTGCATGTTATATCTAAATGTTCATCTGAATTTCGAATGTTGTAACAACATAACTATAGAAAAGCTTGAAGATTATTGCATAGATGACAAAGCAGGAGTCTGGAAACAAAATTGCATTAAGAGCAGAGAAATACGTTAGAATCTTTAAATTTGTTGTACATAATAATCCAGAAATTAATCCGTTTTACTCTATTATTTTTGGGAACTAGTTTTTAAAAAAATCTTGGAGACCAAAAATCTCCAACCTTATTTTCAAAGTTTCTTGCCTAAAACTGTTATCACAATGGAAAAAAGGCCTGAGAAAAAATTCATGTAGTTGAAAACTATTTGATTTGATGAATTAAGCGCCAATTAGAAACAACCTCGTTCCCAGAGCAAATTTTTGCTTTTTTGATATCCGAGACAGGCAACAAGGTTGCAATTAGAACTACAAAAAAAACACTTTGCTTACTGTCTGGCCATTATGTTTATTAACAAAAAGACAGACAGACAGAAATTGAGTCATCTTCCAAGATGTCAAAAATCGTTTCCAATCCAATTTCCTGAGAATAAAAACTAAAAAACTAAAATCCTATGTTTCTTATAAACAAACACGTGCCCTATTAATCATGCCATCGATGTTTCTCGTCATACCGAGTCAATTTGAATAGACGCCTGCTTAAGACGCTAATTAATTTTGAAAATGTAACGGGACTAATTAGAGAGCATGACATATCATTTCACACCGTGACATTTACTTTCGCCACAAATGTGTAAATTCTCTAAAATTCGCTTTCTGACCTAGTCTACGTGTTACATATCAACCACAAAATATCTCTTGTCAACTTAAATATATACATCATGTTTAGATAGTAACATGAATCACCAAACGTGACAAAGGGGCTTCATTCTCTTCTGAGTGTCAAAGTGCGTTTCTTGTGGGAATCAAACCAATTAAGTATTTGATATTTTTAGTAACTACTTAACTTTATGATATGACCTGTTCTAGCTATCAAAAAATGTTGGGAGTTAGTTGGGAAATGTTGGGAATAAAAATCTTTGTAGCAAAGCAATGTTTTTATCTTATGTCAGCAGCGAGAATTAAAGCTCTGTGATTAAAGGTACAAAATTTGTGGACGACACTAAAATTAAAAGACTCTAAAATCAATCGAATTAAGGATTCTTAAGTGAAAGGTTAAAAACTTGTAATAAATAATTGCATTGATGTTACTTGAACTTGCAAACTAACAGGTTGTTTTTTTATAAGAATACACTCTATAAGAACATTCAAGATGAAATCAGACAAAAATTTAAGAATATCCTAAGAATATGAAATTCTGAAATTTTACTTGAATCCTAAGTTTTTCATTCTTTGTTTACTCATATAAACTTGTCTTTTCTCAGGTTTCATTTATACCCTCAAAATCTAGTTGTCTGTCTGTCAGTTGAATTAGGCTGCTTAAACAACATCACCTTAGGGGTGATTTTTACACCAGTTTACATTCTCAGATCTTTCAATCTTAACTGTGCTAAGAATATGCTAAGAATATATCAGGATGGTTTTTGCCCAAAAGTTAAGAATATTCATATTGAAACGAAAAAACACTATTCTTATTAAAACAAGCGTGTTAGCCAACAACAACATTCATTTCTCTGGAAATGAATTCTCCTCCTTTTTATTATCAATAAAATAGAGGTTGTTGCATTGCTTATTTATGACCATTTTTATCTCCTCGAGAAAACTCTTTTCTTTTTGTTGTCGAAAAAATTTTTTGGCTTCACAAAAGTTATTTTGGCGAAAGTTTCTCCGATGATTTCGAGTGAACCATACATAACAAACTGTAGTAAATATCGCCATATCAATTTTTTTAAATAAATTTTATCTTAAGATGGTTTGTACTGCTTCGTTGGTTCTTATCATTTTTGCACTTGTTTACCAGGGACCATCTCTTTAGTACCTGTTGTTAATAGCCTCTATGTAGGGAGTTCTTGTGCATTTAAGGCTCCTTTTTGAGCTACAAAAGTCATGTAAGCACAGCAACCGCTAAACTAGACAACCGCCTAAGACCACCTAATCAATCCTGATAATAGCAAGCTGTATGAATCAATTCACAGTGCTATCTCTATCTTGACTCGAGCAGAGATTGAAGCATTACCTTCCGCACTGGACGCCATCTATGTAACACAGTGTTACTAGGAGATCATAAGATGAAGACCATAAAAATGATATCTTACACATTTACACGTCGGAAAGGGAGGATCCAGAGAGGAGAATTCAGGCACGGTATCTATTTTCAAACAAGTTCGCCATTCTCTTTTAGCAAAAGTACCGTAAAATAACATCACTCTGCCTGTTAAAACCATTTAAAGACTCTAACCAAAGCAACATCTTAAAAGACTGCTAAGCAGCAGTTAACTTGAAGTAATTTAGTAAAAAAAAGGAAAGAAGAAAAGGAAAATAACAAACGGAAATAGTTTTCCACACTTTCTCTGTTCTGAAGATCGTCAGTTTCATACGACGACAAACGTGATTAAGCGCAAGGTTTGATTTTTCTTGGCGCCTAACTGAGCAAGCAAATAGCCGAATTAGCTTTACCTAAATAGATAGTCAACAAGCAACAAGTAGCATCTGTTTAACTTGTACAGTAAAGAAACTTTGTCTTGCATATAAAAAATGTGACGTGGCATTTTATACTCATTTTTTTTCTGCCTTAATCAGCTATATACAGTGCTAGTGAAAATCAGTAAAATTTTTAGGATTAAAAAAAACCCCAGCGTGATACGTTCGTACTGTGAATATTCTCCTAGTGTAGATGCAGGTATTAAACTCAAATTTTTTGACTCATTCCACCTAAGAAAGTACTTTGGGTGTTACCGACTGGTAGCCTAGTGGTAGAGCGTTCGCTTCCAGTGCAGGAAAGTCTTGAGGGGAAATCCCGACCGAGTCATGCTAGAGACTAAAAAGGGGAAATCTATCCTTTCTGCTTAGCGTTCAGCATGAGAATGGATTGATATCTTAGGCGGTTGTCTAGTCTATTGCTGTGCGTGCACGACTTTCATAGCTCGAATGGGAGCTTTAAATGCACTACGACCCCTTTCGCAGGACCCTCGTTGATAGCAGTCAATAGGAATTGAAAGGACTACACTGGGTATTTCAATAATAATAATAATAAAAATTCGAGACTGTGTTAATCGAAGGTATTCCGTAAATATTCTGGATAGTGAAGTAACCACCAGCTTACCAATAAATTAATTTGTTGACCAAGAATTTGTATGGTTTTATTTATATATGCAGCTGAACTATTCTTATTGTCATGCAACTTCAAGGCTGGGTCTGAATTCGAAATGATAAATTTAAGTATTTTAAAATTGTAGCGTTGGCCGTTGCAATCAATACAAGCTTTTTCATTAATAGGCCATGTTTTTGTTCGAGCTTAATTTTTCAACAAATTTATATTTTAGATGGATTTCAAGTTTGTGTTTTTATTGTTTGTGGTGGCGGTGGTAATTAGTGCGCTCTGCAAACAATCTCATGTTTTCTTCAAACCAGCAACATAATTCATCCAGCTATAACATTTCGCTACAAAAGTACAACTGTCATATCTTATCAAAATACGACAATGCGTTCGTTTTGTGTACTGACAACCGCATAAACAAAGTGCTAGCCTGTTTGAAACATCTTTACTGGAGGTTACCATATTTTTTGCATCAACTTAGACGGTTAACAAATACAATAATAACCGATTACCCCGTGTTGTACCGAAAATATCGCCGCAGCCGCTCAACTAGACAACCGCCTAAGATATTAATCCTATTCTAATGCTGAACGTTAAGCATTAGGCAGAAAGGATAGATTCACACTTTTATAGGCTCTGGCATGACTCGGCCGGGGTTTGAACCCAAGACCTTCCGCACTGGAGGCGAACGCTCTACCACAAGGCTACCAGTCGATAATTTTAATTGTTTAAGTACAAATTCTTAAAATGTGCTAATTGTTGCTGACGTCAGCATGGCCATTTTTTTCACGAATTTCGGGGCCTTCGTGGGCCCTGAATTGAATTATTTCGGTGTGCGGGCGTGCTAGAGGCAGCAACTTTTCAACGCTGTCTGTCTGACCTACGTGTGTGCAAAAGCAGCGACTTTGCAGTCTGCCGGCTGCAGAGCTTTGACTGTTTAACACTTTTATCCATATTTGAAGAATGAAGGAAAAACTGCTTTCGTGTCAATATTTTTGTCTAAGATAAGTAAGTAAAAAATCATGTTTATGACATTCCTTTCTGACAACAACTTGCTATTAAAGGGAATAAGAATTTTCTTTTTAGCTGCCTGCACATACAAACCGCTGGTATTATTGAAGATTGAAGTGTATTTCCAGCATTTAAGCAATGCGCTTCAGTAGGGGGGGCTGCGATGATCTCTCTCATGT
>JASGCC010004686.1:0-18948 GCA_030067915.1 Hydractinia echinata | reverse complement strand
TTACACTGGGCGCTGTGTTAGGGCATTATTTAGAAATTTAGATAATAAGTCATTTTTTACTGTGGACCAATCCTAGCCGTTAGCACCGCCCTGAAGAAATAGAGACAGTTTCTAAAACTACATTTCATTGACTTTCTAACGGTATCAAACCGTTTGAATTAAACGGTTGCGTCACATATTCGTACGAACATGTATTTAGCGATATTTTCCTGATATTACTAGGTTGCATCGCTTTTAACAGTGAAAGATTGACTATGGGATTTAATTGAACTGATTTTGGACTTTGACCTTATAAATTTGATAAATGACGCAATGGAATCCAGAAATAACATTCTTTCTAATTTGACATGATTGCTGGAACTCAGCGATTACACTGGGCACTGTGGTAGCGCTTTTAATTTAAAATTCAGATAAATCAGTCCATTTTTTACTGTGGGACCAATCCTAGCCGTTCGCAACGCCCTGAAGAAATAGAGACAGTTTCAAAAATAATTTCATTGACTTTCTAACGGTATCAATCCGTTTGAGTTACAACGGTTGCGTCACATATTCGTACGAACATGTATTTAGCGATATTTTTCTGATAGTTACTAGGTTGCATCGCTTTTAACAGTGAAACCGATTGACTGTGGGACTTAATTGAACTGATTTTGGACTTTGACCTTATAAATGTGATAAATGATACAATTGGACTCCAAGAAATAACATTCTTCTTAATTTGACATGATTGCTGGAACTCAGCGATTACACTGGGCGCTGTGGTAGCGCTTTATTTAAAATTAGATAAAATAAGTCATTTTTTTACTGTGGGACCAATCCTAGCCGTTAGCCGCGCTGAGAAATAGAGACAGTTTCAAAAAACTACATTTCATTGATTTCTAACGGTATCAGTTCCGTTTGAGTTACAACGGTTTGCGTCACATATTCGTACCAAACATGTATTTAGCGATATTTTTCTGATATTACTAGGTTGCATCGCTTTTAACAGTGAAACGATTGACTGTGGGACTTAATTGAACTGATTTTGGACTTTGAACCTTATAAATGTGATAAATGATACAATTGGACTCCAAGAAATAACATTCTTCTAAATTTGACATGATTGCTGGAAACTCAGCAATTACACTGGGCGCTTGTGGTAGCGCTTTATTTAAAAATTTAGATAAATAAGTCATTTTTTACTGTGGGACCAATCTAGCCGTTAGCACGCGCTGAAGAAATAGAGACAGTTTCCAAAACTACATTTCATTGACTTTCTAACGGTATCAATCCGTTTGAGTTACAACGGTTGCGTCACATATTCGTACGAACATGTATTTAGCGATATTTTTCTGATATTACTAGGTTGCATCGCTTTTAACAGTGAAACGATTGACTGTGGGACTTAATTGAAACTGATTTTGGACTTTGACCTTATAAATGTGATAAATGAGACAATTGGACTCCAAGAAATAACATTCTTCTTAATTTGACATGATTGCTGGAACTCAGCGATTACACTGGGCACTGGTGGTAGCGCTTTATTTAAAAATTCAGATAAATCAGTCATTTTTTACTGTGGGACCAATCCTAGCCGTTAGCACGCGCTGAAGAAATAGAGACAGTTTCAAAAAACTACATTTCATTGATTTTCTAACGGTATCAATCCGTTTGAGTTTCAACGTTGCGTCACATATTCGTACCAACATGTATTTAGCGATATTTTTCTGATATTACTAGGTTGCAATCGCTCTTAACAGTGAAACGATTGACTGTGGGACTTAATTGAACTGATTTTGGACTTTGACCTTATAAATGTGATAAATGAGACAATTGGACTCCAAGAAATAACATTCTTCTTAATTTGACATGATTGCTGGAACTCAGCGATTACACTGGGCACTGTGGTAGCGCTTTATTTAAAAATTTAGATAAATCAGTCATTTTTTACTGTGGGACCAATCCTAGCCGTTAGCACGCGCTTGAAGAAATAGAGACAGTTTCAAAACTACATTTCATTGACTTTCTAACGGTATCAATCCGTTTGAGTTACAACGGTTGCGTCACATATTCGTACCAACATGTATTTAGCGATATTTTTCTGATATTACTAGGTTGCATCGCTTTTAACAGTGAAACGATTGACTGTGGGACTTAATTGAACTGATTTTGGACTTTGACCTTATAAATGTGATAAATGATACAATTGGACTCCAAGAAATAACATTCTTCTTATTTTGACATGATTGCTGGAACTCAGCAATTACACTGGGCGCTGTGGTAGCGCTTTATTTAAAATTTAGATAAATAAGTCATTTTTTACTGTGGGACCAAATCCTAGCCGTTAGCGCGCGCTGAAGAAATAGAGACAGTTTCAAAAACTACATTTCATTGACTTTCTAACGGTATCAATCCGTTTGAGTTACAACGGTTGCGTCACATATTCGTACGAACATGTATTTAGCGATATTTTTCTGATATTACTAGGTTGCATCGCTTTTAACAGTGAAACGATTGACTGTGGGACTTAATTGAACTGATTTTGGACTTTGACCTTATAAATGTGATAAATGACACAATTGGACTCCAAGAAATAACATTCTTCTTAATTTGACATGATTGCTGGAACTCAGCGATTACACTGGGCACTGTGGTAGCGCTTTATTTAAAAATTCAGATAAATCAGTCATTTTTTACTGTGGGACCAATCCTAGCCGTTAGCACGCGCTGAAGAAATAGAGACAGTTTCAAAAACTACATTTCATTGATTTTCTAACGGTATCAATCCGTTTGAGTTACAACGGTTGCGTCACATATTCGTACCAACATGTATTTAGCGATATTTTTCTGATATTACTAGGTTGCATCGCTTTTAACAGTGAAACGATTGACTGTGGGACTTAATTGAACTGATTTTGGACTTTGACCTTATAAATGTGATAAATGAGACAATTGGACTCCAAGAAATAACATTCTTCTTAATTTGACATGATTGCTGGAACTCAGCGATTACACTGGGCGCTGTGGTAGCGCTTTATTTAAAATTTAGATAAATAAGTCATTTTTTACTGTGGGACCAATCCTAGCCGTTAGCACGCGCTGAAGAAATAGAGACAGTTTCAAAAACTACATTTCATTGATTTTCTAACGGTATCAATCCGTTTGAGTTACAACGGTTGCGTCACATATTCGTACCAACATGTATTTAGCGATATTTTTCTGATATTACTAGGTTGCATCGCTTTTAACAGTGAAACGATTGACTGTGGGACTTAATTGAACTGATTTTGGACTTTGACCTTATAAATGTGATAAATGAGACAATTGGACTCCAAGAAATAACATTCTTCTTAATTTGACATGATTGCTGGAACTCAGCGATTACACTGGGCGCTGTGGTAGCGCTTTATTTAAAAATTTAGATAAATAAGTCATTTTTTACTGTGGGACCAATCCTAGCCGTTAGCGCGCGCTGAAGAAATAGAGATAGTTTCAAAAACTACATTTCATTGACTTTTCTAACGGTATCAATCCGTTTGAGTTACAACGGTTGCGTCACATATTCGTACCAACATGTATTTAGCGATATTTTTCTGATATTACTAGGTTGCATCGCTTTTAACAGTGAAACGATTGACTGTGGGACTTAATTGAACTGATTTTGGACTTTGACCTTATAAATGTGATAAATGACACAATTGGACTCCAAGAAATAACATTCTTCTTAATTTGACATGATTGCTGGAACTCAGCGATTACACTGGGCACTGTGGTAGCGCTTTATTTAAAAATTCAGATAAATCAGTCATTTTTTACTGTGGGACCAATCCTAGCCGTTAGCACGCGCTGAAGAAATAGAGACAGTTTCAAAAACTACATTTCATTGACTTTCTAACGGTATCAATCCGTTTGAGTTCAACGGTTGCGTCACATATTCGTACCAACATGTATTTAGCGATATTTTTCTGATATTACTAGGTTGCATCGCTTTTAACAGTGAAACGATTGACTGTGGGACTTAATTGAACTGATTTTGGACTTTGACCTTATAAATGTGATAAATGAGACAATTGGACTCCAAGAAATAACATTCTTCTTAATTTGACATGATTGCTGGAACTCAGCGATTACACTGGGCACTGTGGTAGCGCTTTATTTAAAATTCAGATAAATAAGTCATTTTTACTGTGGGACCAATCCTAGCCGTTAGCACGCGCTGAAGAAATAGAGACAGTTTCAAAAACTACATTTCATTGATTTTCTAACGGTATCAGTCCGTTTGAGTTACAACGGTTGCGTCACATATTCGTACCAACATGTATTTAGCGATATTTTTCTGATATTACTAGGTTGCATCGCTTTTAACAGTGAAACGATTGACTGTGGGACTTAATTGAACTGATTTTGGACTTTGACCTTATAAATGTGATAAATGAGACAATTGGACTCCAAGAAATAACATTCTTCTTAATTTGACATGATTGCTGGAACTCAGCGATTACACTGGGCGCTGTGGTAGCGCTTTATTTAAAATTTAGATAAATAAGTCATTTTTTACTGTGGGACCAATCCTAGCCGTTAGCACGCGCTGAAGAAATAGAGACAGTTTCAAAAACTACATTTCATTGACTTTCTAACGGTATCAATCCGTTTGAGTTACAACGGTTGCGTCACATATTCGTACGAACATGTATTTAGCGATATTTTTCTGATATTACTAGGTTGCATCGCTTTTAACAGTGAAACGATTGACTGTGGGACTTAATTGAACTGATTTTGGACTTTGACCTTATAAATGTGATAAATGACACAATTGGACTCCAAGAAATAACATTCTTCTTAATTTGACATGATTGCTGGAACTCAGCGATTACACTGGGCACTGTGGTAGCGCTTTATTTAAAATTTAGATAAATAAGTCATTTTTTACTGTGGGACCAATCCTAGCCGTTAGCACGCGCTGAAGAAATAGAGACAGTTTCAAAAACTACATTTCATTGACTTTTCTAACGGTATCAATCCGTTTGAGTTTCAACGGTTGCGTCACATATTCGTACGAACATGTATTTAGCGATATTTTTCTGATATTACTAGGTTGCATCGCTTTTAACAGTGAAACGATTGACTGTGGGACTTAATTGAACTGATTTTGGACTTTGACCTTATAAATGTGATAAATGAGACAATTGGACTCCAAGAAATAACATTCTTCTTAATTTGACATGATTGCTGGAACTCAGCGATTACACTGGGCGCTGTGGTAGCGCTTTATTTAAAATTCAGATAAATAAGTCATTTTTTACTGTGGGACCAATCCTAGCCGTTAGCACGCGCTGAAGAAATAGAGACAGTTTCAAAAACTACATTTCATTGACTTTCTAACGGTATCAATCCGTTTGAGTTACAACGGTTGCGTCACATATTCGTACCAACATGTATTTAGCGATATTTTTCTGATATTACTAGGTTGCATCGCTTTTAACAGTGAAACGATTGACTGTGGGACTTAATTGAACTGATTTTGGACTTTGACCTTATAAATGTGATAAATGAGACAATTGGACTCCAAGAAATAACATTCTTCTTAATTTGACATGATTGCTGGAACTCAGCGATTACACTGGGCGCTGTGGTAGCGCTTTATTTAAAATTTAGATAAATAAGTCATTTTTTACTGTGGGACCAATCCTAGCCGTTAGCACGCGCTGAAGAAATAGAGACAGTTTCAAAAACTACATTTCATTGATTTTCTAACGGTATCAGTCCGTTTGAGTTTACAACGGTTGCGTCACATATTCGTACCAACATGTATTTAGCGATATTTTTCTGATATTACTAGGTTGCATCGCTTTTAACAGTGAAACGATTGACTGTGGGACTTAATTGAACTGATTTTGGACTTTGACCTTATAAATGTGATAAATGAGACAATTGGACTCCAAGAAATAACATTCTTCTTAATTTGACATGATTGCTGGAACTCAGCGATTACACTGGGCGCTGTGGTAGCGCTTTATTTAAAAATTTAGATAAATAAGTCATTTTTTACTGTGGGACCAATCCTAGCCTACATTTCATTGACTTTCTAACGGTATCAATCCGTTTGAGTTACAACGGTTGCGTCACATATTCGTACCAACATGTATTTAGCGATATTTTTCTGATATTACTAGGTTGCATCGCTTTTAACAGTGAAACGATTGACTGTGGGACTTAATTGAACTGATTTTGGACTTTGACCTTATAAATGTGATAAATGAGACAATTGGACTCCAAGAAATAACATTCTTCTTAATTTGACATGATTGCTGGAACTCAGCGATTACACTGGGCGCTGTGGTAGCGCTTTATTTAAAAATTCAGATAAATCAGTCATTTTTTACTGTGGGACCAATCCTAGCCGTTAGCACGCGCTGAAGAAATAGAGACAGTTTCAAAAACTACATTTCATTGATTTTCTAACGGTATCAATCCGTTTGAGTTTCAACGGTTGCGTCACATATTCGTACCAACATGTATTTAGCGATATTTTTCTGATATTACTAGGTTGCATCGCTTTTAACAGTGAAACGATTGACTGTGGGACTTAATTGAACTGATTTTGGACTTTGACCTTATAAATGTGATAAATGATACAATTGGACTCCAAGAAATAACATTCTTCTTAATTTGACATGATTGCTGGAACTCAGCGATTACACTGGGCGCTGTGGTAGCGCTTTATTTAAAATTTAGATAAATAAGTCATTTTTTACTGTGGGACCAATCCTAGCCGTTAGCGCGCGCTGAAGAAATAGAGACAGTTTCAAAAACTACATTTCATTGACTTTCTAACGGTATCAGTCCGTTTGAGTTACAACGGTTGCGTCACATATTCGTACCAACATGTATTTAGCGATATTTTTCTGATATTACTAGGTTGCATCGCTTTTAACAGTGAAACGATTGACTGTGGGACTTAATTGAACTGATTTTGGACTTTGACCTTATAAATGTGATAAATGATACAATTGGACTCCAAGAAATAACATTCTTCTTAATTTGACATGATTGCTGGAACTCAGCGATTACACTGGGCGCTGTGGTAGCGCTTTATTTAAAAATTTAGATAAATAAGTCATTTTTTACTGTGGGACCAATCCTAGCCGTTAGCACGCGCTGAAGAAATAGAGACAGTTTCAAAAACTACATTTCATTGACTTTCTAACGGTATCAATCCGTTTGAGTTACAACGGTTGCGTCACATATTCGTACGAACATGTATTTAGCGATATTTTTCTGATATTACTAGGTTGCATCGCTTTTAACAGTGAAACGATTGACTGTGGGACTTAATTGAACTGATTTTGGACTTTGACCTTATAAATGTGATAAATGAGACAATTGGACTCCAAGAAATAACATTCTTCTTAATTTGACATGATTGCTGGAACTCAGCGATTACACTGGGCGCTGTGGTAGCGCTTTATTTAAAATTTAGATAAATAAGTCATTTTTTACTGTGGGACCAATCCTAGCCGTTAGCAGCGCGCTGAAGAAATAGAGACAGTTTCAAAAACTACATTTCATTGACTTTCTAACGGTATCAATCCGTTTGAGTTACAACGGTTGCGTCACATATTCGTACCAACATGTATTTAGCGATATTTTTCTGATATTACTAGGTTGCATCGCTTTTAACAGTGAAACGATTGACTGTGGGACTTAATTGAACTGATTTTGGACTTTGACCTTATAAATGTGATAAATGATACAATTGGACTCCAAGAAATAACATTCTTCTTAATTTGACATGATTGCTGGAACTCAGCGATTACACTGGGCGCTGTGGTAGCGCTTTATTTAAAATTTAGATAAATAAGTCATTTTTTACTGTGGGACCAATCCTAGCCGTTAGCGCGCGCTGAAGAAATAGAGACAGTTTCAAAAACTACATTTCATTGACTTTCTAACGGTATCAGTCCGTTTGAGTTACAACGGTTGCGTCACATATTCGTACCAACATGTATTTAGCGATATTTTTCTGATATTACTAGGTTGCATCGCTTTTAACAGTGAAACGATTGACTGTGGGACTTAATTGAACTGATTTTGGACTTTGACCTTATAAATGTGATAAATGACACAATTGGACTCCAAGAAATAACATTCTTCTTAATTTGACATGATTGCTGGAACTCAGCGATTACACTGGGCGCTGTGGTAGCGCTTTATTTAAAAATTTAGATAAATAAGTCATTTTTTACTGTGGGACCAATCCTAGCCGTTAGCACGCGCTGAAGAAATAGAGACAGTTTCAAAAACTACATTTCATTGACTTTCTAACGGTATCAATCCGTTTGAGTTACAACGGTTGCGTCACATATTCGTACCAACATGTATTTAGCGATATTTTTCTGATATTACTAGGTTGCATCGCTTTTAACAGTGAAACGATTGACTGTGGGACTTAATTGAACTGATTTTGGACTTTGACCTTATAAATGTGATAAATGACACAATTGGACTCCAAGAAATAACATTCTTCTTAATTTGACATGATTGCTGGAACTCAGCGATTACACTGGGCGCTGTGGTAGCGCTTTATTTAAAAATTTAGATAAATAAGTCATTTTTTACTGTGGGACCAATCCTAGCCGTTAGCACGCGCTGAAGAAATAGAGACAGTTTCAAAAACTACATTTCATTGACTTTCTAACGGTATCAATCCGTTTGAGTTACAACGGTTGCGTCACATATTCGTACCAACATGTATTTAGCGATATTTTTCTGATATTACTAGGTTGCATCGCTTTAACAGTGAAACGATTGACTGTGGGACTTAATTGAACTGATTTTGGACTTTGACCTTATAAATGTGATAAATGATACAATTGGACTCCAAGAAATAACATTCTTCTTAATTTGACATGATTGCTGGAACTCAGCGATTACACTGGGCGCTGTGGTAGGGCTTTATTTAAAATTTAGATAAATAAGTCATTTTTTACTGTGGGACCAATCCTAGCCGTTAGCACGCGCTGAAGAAATAGAGACAGTTTCAAAAACTACATTTCATTGACTTTTCTAACGGTATCAGTCCGTTTGAGTTACAACGGTTGCGTCACATATTCGTACCAACATGTATTTAGCGATATTTTTCTGATATTACTAGGTTGCATCGCTTTTAACAGTGAAACGATTGACTGTGGGACTTAATTGAACTGATTTTGGACTTTGACCTTATAAATGTGATAAATGAGACAATTGGACTCCAAGAAATAACATTCTTCTTAATTTGACATGATTGCTGGAACTCAGCGATTACACTGGGCGCTGTGGTAGCGCTTTATTTAAAAATTTAGATAAATAAGTCATTTTTTACTGTGGGACCAATCCTAGCCGTTAGCACGCGCTGAAGAAATAGAGACAGTTTCAAAAACTACATTTCATTGACTTTTCTAACGGTATCAATCCGTTTGAGTTACAACGGTTGCGTCACATATTCGTACCAACATGTATTTAGCGATATTTTTCTGATATTACTAGGTTGCATCGCTTTTAACAGTGAAACGATTGACTGTGGGACTTAATTGAACTGATTTTGGACTTTGACCTTATAAATGTGATAAATGAGACAATTGGACTCCAAGAAATAACATTCTTCTTAATTTGACATGATTGCTGGAACTCAGCGATTACACTGGGCGCTGTGGTAGCGCTTTATTTAAAAATTTAGATAAATAAGTCATTTTTTACTGTGGGACCAATCCTAGCCGTTAGCGCGCGCTGAAGAAATAGAGATAGTTTCAAAAACTACATTTCATTGACTTTCTAACGGTATCAGTCCGTTTGAGTTTACACGGTTGCGTCACATATTCGTACCAACATGTATTTAGCGATATTTTTCTGATATTACTAGGTTGCATCGCTTTTAACAGTGAAACGATTGACTGTGGGACTTAATTGAACTGATTTTGGACTTTGACCTTATAAATGTGATAAATGAGACAATTGGACTCCAAGAAATAACATTCTTCTTAATTTGACATGATTGCTGGAACTCAGCGATTACACTGGGCGCTGTGGTAGCGCTTTATTTAAAAATTTAGATAAATAAGTCATTTTTTACTGTGGGACCAATCCTAGCCGTTAGCACGCGCTGAAGAAATAGAGACAGTTTCAAAAACTACATTTCATTGACTTTCTAACGGTATCAGTCCGTTTGAGTTACAACGGTTGCGTCACATATTCGTACCAACATGTATTTAGCGATATTTTCTGATATTACTAGGTTGCATCGCTTTTAACAGTGAAACGATTGACTGTGGGACTTAATTGAACTGATTTTGGACTTTGACCTTATAAATGTGATAAATGAACAATTGGACTCCAAGAAATAACATTCTTCTTAATTTGACATGATTGCTGGGAACTCAGCGATTACACTGGGCGCTGTGGTAGCGCTTTATTTAAAATTTAGATAAATAAGTCATTTTTTACTGTGGGACCAATCCTAGCGTTAGCGCGCGCTGAAGAAATAGAGACAGTTTCAAAACTACATTTCATTGACTTTCTAACGGTATCAGTCCGTTTGAGTTACAACGGTTGCGTCACATATTCGTACCAACATGTATTTAGCGATATTTTTCTGATATTACTAGGTTGCATCGCTTTTAACAGTGAAACGATTGACTGTGGGACTTAATTGAACTGATTTTGGACTTTGACCTTATAAATGTGATAAATGAGACAATTGGACTCCAAGAAATAACATTCTTCTTAATTTGACATGATTGCTGGAACTCAGCGATTACACTGGCGCTGTGGTAGCGCTTTATTTAAAATTTAGATAAATAAGTCATTTTTTACTGTGGGACCAATCCTAGCCGTTAGCGCGCGCTGAAGAAATAGAGACAGTTCAAAAACTACATTTCATTGACTTTCTAACGGTATCAATCCGTTTGAGTTACAACGGTTGCGTCACATATTCGTACCAACATGTATTTAGCGATATTTTTCTGATCATTACTAGGTTGCATCGCTTTTAACAGTGAAACGATTGACTTGTGGACTTAATTGAACTGATTTTGGACTTTGACCTTATAAATGTGATAAATGACACAATTGGACTCCAAGAAATAACATTCTTCTTAATTTGACATGATTGCTGGAACTCAGCGATTACACTGGGCGCTGTGGTAGCGCTTTATTTAAAATTTAGATAAATAAGTCATTTTTTACTGTGGACCAATCCTAGCCGTTAGCGCGCGCTGAAGAAATAGAGACAGTTTCTAAAACTACATTTCATTGACTTTCTAACGGTATCAATCCGTTTGAGTTACAACGGTTGCGTCACATATTCGTACCAACATGTATTTAGCGATATTTTTCTGATATTACTAGGTTGCATCGCTTTAACAGTGAAACGATTGACTGTGGGACTTAATTGAACTGATTTTGGACTTTGACCTTATAAATGTGATAAATGATACAATTGGACTCCAAGAAATAACATTCTTCTTAATTTGACATGATTGCTGGAACTCAGCAATTACACTGGACGCTGTGGTAGGGCTTTATTTATAAATTTAGATAAATAAGTCATTTTTTACTGTGGGACCAATACTAGCTGTTAGAGCGCGCTGAAAAAATAGAGACAGTTTCAAAAATTATATTTCATTGACTTTCTAACGGTATCAGTCCGTTTGAGTTACAACGGTTGCGTCACATATTCGTACCAACATGTATTTAGCGATATTTTTCTGACATTACTCGGTTGCATCGCTTTTAACAGTGAAACGATTGACTGTGGGACTTAATTGTACTGATTTTGGACTTCGACCTTATAAATGTGATAAATGTCACAATTGGACACCAAGAAATAACATTCTTCTTAATTTGACATGATTGCTGGAACTCAGCGATTACACTGGGCGCTGTGGTAGCGCTTTATTTAAAAATTTAGATAAATAAGTCATTTTTTACTGTGGGACCAATCCTAGCCGTTAGCACGCGCTGAAGAAATAGAGACAGTTTCTAAAACTACATTTCATTGACTTTCTAACGGTATCAAACCGTTTGAATTACAACGGTTACGTCACATATTCGTACGAACATGTATTTAGCGATATTTTCCTGATATTACTAGGTTGCATCGCTTTTAACAGTGAAACGATTGACTATGGGATTTAATTGAACTGATTTTGCACTTTCACCTTATAAATGTGATAAATGAGACAATTGGACTCCAAGAAATAACATTCTTCTTAATTTGACATGATTGCTGGAACTCAGCGATTCCACCGAGCGCTGTTTTAGCGCTTTATTTCAAAACTTATATAATAAGTCATTTTTTACTGTGGGAAACCAATCTCTAGCCGTTAGCGCGGGTGAAGAATAGAGAAGTTTTCTAAAAACTAATTATTATTTACTTTCTAACGATCAGTCGTTTGAGTTTAGCAACACGTTGCGTCACATATTCTGCCCCCCCTCCCCCCCAACCACTGTTTAGCGTATATTTTTTCTGACATACGGTGCATCCTTTAACAGTTGAACGATTGACTGTGGGACTTAATTAACTGATCTTTGGAACTGTTGACCTTATAATGTGATAAATTGAGTAACAATGGATCTCAGAAATAACATTTTCTTAAATTTGAATGATTGCCTGGAACTCAGCAATTACACTGGCGCTTGTGAATGCGCTTTATTATAAAAAATTTTAGATAATTAAGTCCATTTTTATACTGTTGAGACCAACCTAGCGATAGCACGTCGCTGAAGAAATAAGAGGACAGCTTCGAAAAATCTACATTTCATTGAGTTTTAGCGGTATTCATTCCGTTTGAGTGACTAAGTTGGTCACATATTTCGTGACGTAACATTGTATCTAGCGAATTTTTCTGATATAGTAGGTTGCATTCGCTTTTAACAGTAAACGATTGGAATGTGGACTTATTGAAATATTTTGGACTTTTGGACCTTATAAATGTGTAAAATGACACAATTAGGACTCCAGAATACATTCTTCTTAAATGTTGACATGATTTGCTGGAACTCAGCGATTCACTGGGCGCATGTGGTTAGCGCTTTATTTATGAAAATTTAATAAATAAGTCATTTTTTACTGTGGGACCAATACTAGTCGTTAGCTGCGCGCTGAGAAACAGGGTAGGACAGTTTCAAAAACTCATTTCATTGACTTTTCTAGCGGTTTATGCAGTCCGTTTGAGTCTACAACGGTTGCTCACATGATCGTGACAACTGAATATTTAGCGATTCGATCGTATTACTAGGTTGCATCGCTTTTAACAGTTTGAAACATTGACTGTGGATTTTATGAACCTGATTTGGAGCTTTGACCTCTATAAATGTGAATAAATGACACAATTGGATCCAGAAAATAAATTCTTTTGAATTTGACATGATGCTGGAACTCAGCGATTAACTGGGCCTGTGGAGTAGCCTTTATTTAACATATTTAGATAAATAGGTCATTTTACTGTGGAGACCAATCTATCCGTAGATGCGCGCTGAAGAAATAGAGATAGTTCAAAAAACTGATTTCATTGGACTTTCGTAGGGATCAGTCCGTTTGAGTTACAACGGTGCGTCACATATCGCTACCAAATGTATTTTAGCGATAATTTTTATATTACAGGTTGCATCGCTTTTAACAGTGAACGTATTGACTGTGGGACTTAATTGAACTTGATTTGGATGACCTTATAAATGTGATAAATGAGAAATGACTCAAGAAAATTACATTTCTTCTGAATTTGACGTAAGGTCTGGAGAGCTCAGCATTAGACACTGGCGCTGGTGGTATGGCGCTTTATTTAAAAGTTTAGATAAATAAGTCATTTACTTGTAGGGGAATTCATCCTAGCCTTTAGCGCGCCTGAAGAATAGAGGACATGTTCAAAAACTAATTTCATTGATTCTACGGTATCAAGTCCGTTTGAGTTACAACGCTTGTCGTCCATATTCGAACGCAACATGTATTTTAGCGATCATTTTCTGATATTACAGGTGCATCGGCTTTAACAGTTGAAAACGATTGTTACGTGGGACTTAATTTAGAACTGATTTTGGACTTTACCATTATAATTCGTATAAATAGACACAATTGGACGTCCCCCAAGATAACATTCTTCCTAGATTTGAATGACTGTTGCTGGGTGAACTCAGGCAATTACAATGGGCGCTGTGATAGCGCTTTATTTAAACATTTAGTATAAATTAAGTCATTTTACTGGTGGACCAACTAAGCTCGTTGATCGCACGCTGAAGAATAGAGACAAGGTTTCAAAAACTAATTATTATTTCTAACGTTATCAGCCGTTTGAGTTACAACGCGTTGCGTTCACATATTCGTGACAACATGTATTTACATTTTTTCTTGATATTGACTAGGTTGCATTCGTCTTTAACAGTGAAACGATTGACTTTGGGAGCTTTGAATTGAACTGATTTTGGCTGGACTTATAAATGATGATAATGATACACATTGGCTCGCGAAACTAACATTCTTGCTTAATTTGACATGATTGGCTGAAACTCAGCGATTACACTTGGCGCCTGTGGTAGCGCTTTATTAAAAATTTAATAAATAAGTATTTTTTACTGTGGGCACCAATCCTAGCCGTAGCGCATGCGCTGAGAAAATAGAGATCAGTTTCAAATAGAATCTTATATTTTTCTTACGGTATCAGTCCGTTTGATTTACAACTGGTTGCGTACATATTCGTACAACATGTATTAGCAGATTATTTTTCTGGAATTACTGTTGCATTCGCTTTTTAAATACGTGAAAACGATTGAGCTTGTATCTAATTAGAACTGATTTTGGACTTTTCGACCTTATAAATGTAGATTGAAATGAGACAATTGGACTCCAAGAAAAAACATTTTCTTAGATTTGACATGGATTGCTTAGGAACTCAGGCATTTAACACCTGGGGCCTGTAGTAGCGCTTCATTAAAATTTGTTAGATAAATAAGTCTTATTTTACTGTGAACCAATTCGCTTAGCGTAGCGACCGGCTGAAAGAATAGAAGACATTCAAAACCTAATTTCATTGAGTTAGTCTAACGTATTTCAGTGCCGTTGAGTTACAACGTTGTCGTCACATATTCGTCCAACATGTATTTGAGCGATATTTCTGATATTGACAGTTTGCATCGTCTGCTTTTAACAGCTGAACGAGTGAGCTGTGGACTAATTGAACGATTTTGGACTTTGACCTGTATAAATTGAAAATGAACAATTGGACTCCAGAAATACATTCTTCTTTAATTTTGACGATGATTTGCTGCAAGCCAGTGAGTTACACTTGGGTCGCTGTGGTATAGCGCTTATTTAAAAATTTAGATAATAGAGTGACATTTTTAGCTGTGGGACCAATCTAGGGCGTTACGCGCGCTGAAGAAATAGAGACAGCTTTCAAAAACACCATTTACATTTTAAACAGGAGCTTTCAGGTTCAGATCTTGAGTTACACACGGTTGCGTCCCATATTCGTACGAACATGTATTAGCGATATTTTCTGATATTACCTAGGTCTGCATCGTTTTAACATGAAACGATTGACTGTGGGGACTTAATTGAACATGTTTTGGACTTGCCACCTCATATAACTGTGATAAATGAAGCATTAGATCTCCAGAAATAACATTGTTCTTAATTGACATGATTGCTGGAACCCAGCAGATTACACTAGGCGCTGTGGGTAGCGCTTTATTTAAAATTTAGATAAATTAAGGTCATTTTTTACTGTGGTCCGAATCCTAGGCCGGTTTGGCGCGCTGTCAAAATGAGAAGAATTTAGTTTTAAATAACTAAATTTTCATTTATTTTGTAACGGTTATCATATTCGTGCTTGTTGAGTTACAACGGTTGCGTCACATATTCGTACCAACATTGTATTTAGCGTTTTTTCGGAATTAGCTTAGGTTGCATCGTCTATTACTGATGAAACGATTGTACTGTGGGACTAATTAGAATGCATTTTGACTTTTGACGTTATAAATGTGATTTAAATGGAAGCAATTGACTCCAAAAAATAATATTTCTTAATTTGACGATGATTGCTGGATCACAATACCTGTGGGCGCTGTGGTAGCGCTTTCTTAAAATATTTATGATAAAATGAAGTAGTTTTAACGTGTGGACCAATCCTAAGCACGTAGCGCTGGGCTGAAAATAGAGGGACAGTTTCAAAACTTAATTTATTGAGCTTGTCTAACGGTATTCTTGTCGTCCTTTGAGTTACAAATGGTTGCGTCACACTATTCGTTCTACAAATGTATTAGCTGATATTTTTTGATCATCTAGGTTGCATCGCTTTTAACATGAATGTCGACGTGACGATTGTCTTTGGGAATTATATTAGAACTGATTTTGGACTTTGACCTTATAAATGGTGAATAAATGGACACGAATGGTACTCCGCAGAAATCACATTTTTCTTAGATTTGACTGATTGCTTGAACTCAAGCGTATTACACTGGCGCGTGGTACGCTTGTATTTTATAAAAATTTAGTATAAATAGTCAGTTTTTCTGATGGACCAACTACGATTATTTAGCGCGCTTGCTGAAAAAATAGAGACTTGTTGTCAAGAAAACTATTTCATTGATTTTCTAAGCGGTTATCAGTCCGTATGAGTTACAACGGTGTGGTCACATATACCGTTACGAACATGTATTTAGCGATTTTTTCTATTATTCATAGGTGCATCGCTTTTACAGTGAAAAACGAACTTACTGTGGGTAATTTAATATGAAACGGTATTTTCGCGACTTTGACTCTATAAAATTGTGATATGATATCAACACAATTGGTACTCAGAATATACAATTCTTACTTATTTGTACGACATTGATTGCTGGAATCCAGCTATTAGTCAATTGGGCGCTTGTGAGCGCTTTATTAAAAATTGTATATTAAGTTAACTCATTTTTACTTGTGGAACCAATCTGCGTTTAGCGCGCCTGAAAGAAATGAGAGGAAGTTGTCAAAAACTACATCTTCATTGACTTTCTAACGTGATCAGTGGCCGTTTAGTTACACACTGGTTGCGTCCTATTATTCGTACCAATCATGTATTTAGCGATATTTTTCTGATGTATTACTAGTTGGACATGCTTTTAGAACAGGCAACGATTGCTGTCGGGAGATCTAATTGAACTGGATTTTGGTAACTGTAACTGTATAAATGATAAAAATGAGAACAATTGCGACTCAAGAAAACATACAATTCTATGCTTAATGCATTTGCGAGGAAATCAGCAAATCACACTGGAGGCTTTGGCTAGCCGTTTTTAAAATTAGATAAATTGAAGTCATTTTTTTACGTGTGGACCAAATCTAGTCTGTTAGTGCGGCGCTTGAAGAAATAGAGGACTAGTTTCAAAAAACTCATTTCATGACTTTTCTGCTGGTATTCATCCGTTTGTAGATTACAACAGTTTGCGTACACATAGACTACCACACATGTAATTAGCATATTTCTGATATTATAGGTGTGCATCCGCTTTAATAAACAGTGAACATGCTACCGGACCATTAACTGTGGGATGTTGATTTATAGGTTGATGAGACAAAAATATTTGGACTTTGACCTTAAAATGTGAAGATGACAATGTGACTCCTATGGATAATACATTTTCTTAATTTGACACATGATTTGCTGGAATCAGCGATTACATGGTTTGACTGTGGTAGCGCTTTATAAAGAAATCTTACATAGAATAAGTTCATGTTTTTCAGCTGTGGGACCAATATCTAGATCCGTTCGCGCGCTGAAGAAATAGAGATAGTTGCAAAAACTAACTCATTCATATGATTTCAACGGTATCAGTCCGTTTGCAGTTAACGGTTGCGTCACCGATATCTCGTACCAACTGTTATTACCAGCGATATTTTTCTGATATTATGCTAGTGCATCGCTTTTACAGTTGAACGAATTGACTGTGGACTTATGGAACTGATTTGTGACTTGACTATATTAACTGATGATAACAATGAGAAATTGGACCTCCAAAGAATAACGATCTCTTCTTAATTGTTGACATGTTGTTGCAGGAAATCGACAAATTACACTGGCGACTGTAGCGCGCCTTTAGTTAAAATTCAATAATAATGATTTTGACTGTCACTGGGACCAATACTAGCGTTAGCGGCGACGCTGAAAGAAATAAGAGACAGTTTCAAAAAACTACGTTTCATTGACTTTCTAGCTGTAATCTAGTCTTGAGTTCACAGACGATTGCGTCACATATTCGTTACCAACATGTTTCACGATATCTTTCTTGTATTACTAGGTTGCATCGCTTAACAGCTGAAACGAATTGGACTGTGGAACTAATTTGAACTGATTTTGGACTTTGAGACTCTTATAAAGTTGATATAATGAAGAATAACTGTGACTCCAAAGAAATAAACATTCTTCTAATTTGACATGTTGCTGGAAACGTCAGCAATAACACCTGGTGCGCATGTGCCGGGATACGCGCCTTTATTTAAATATTAGAATGAAACTGAAGTCATTTTTTACTGCTGGACCAATCCTAGCCAGTTACGCGCGCTGAGAAATAGAGATAGTTCTCACAATAACTACATTTCCTTGACCTTCTAGCGGATCAGTCCGCTTTGGAAGCTGAAACGGGTGTGCGTCGACATATTCGTACCAACATTGTATTCTAGCGATATATATTTTACTAGATATTACTAGGTTGCACAGGCTTTAGACAGGATGAAACGATTTTGGTAACTGAGGACGAATTTAATTGAACCTGATTTTGGTACTTTACTGTATAAATGTATAGATGAACAATTGACCACAGAAATACATTTCTTCTTAATTGACATGATTGCTGGAAACTGGCAGCATTATCAATGAGCGCCTGTTAGCGCTATAAAATTATGAGAAATAAGTCATTTTTTAACTGTGGACCTAATAACTAGTCGGTAATCTCTCCTTT
>JASGCC010004685.1:0-18951 GCA_030067915.1 Hydractinia echinata | reverse complement strand
TACCTCTGCTAAAAAGTGAAATTGCCAAACGCCAGTTTTTGCTAATTCCACTTTTCTTTCTATCACACATTTCTTTCTTCACAATTCTTAATTCTTATCTTAACATACAGAATAAGAATTGCGAAAGAAAGAAATGGCAGTTAGGCAGTTACCAATTTTATTATGCTATGAAAACTTAATGCTGCAAAATAAAAATGCTGAGTAATTTTTTAAATTGAACAGCAATAACGACAGTGGTTTCCCTGAATAATTTTCAAACAGAAAGTACGCGATAAAGTACAGGTATGCAGTATGTCGTTAATCAATGAAAGCGCATACACAATATAGTGTTTCGGTGACAATGAATTTTTTTTTCGGGCTAAAGTTGACACGTAAATAACCTACTCAACTTTATCGGAACTAAAACCAGTTTACAACCTGTTGTTACCCCATCAGATTAGCAAAAAACAATTAGTCAAATATTATTTAATTTTGCGAATAAGTTTAGTAAACGTTAACAAATTAAGCCGTGCCTGGCTGAGCGCTTAGTACAGTAAACGTGTCGCCATGCGTTTAGGCTTAAATACGTTCTTCTCAAAGAAACTGTATTGCAGCTTTGGTTTACAAAACCAGGATACATCCTGTCGAGAACGCACAGGTTAAGCCAAAGTAACTGTGTTCGGCGTTGAACGCCGTGGATGTTAATAAGACCGTCAACTGTGCCACACTTCGGTGCCTTTAGTAAATGAAGTGAAGCGCAACTTATGTGTTCTCTGGTGTAATAATTTTTTGCAAAATTAACTTCCACATTAAGGTAAAATAAAAACACTTATTATTATTACCCCGTCATAGCAAAAACGGCAACCAAATCTTTTAAATATGTTAGGAGAAGATTCGTGTTTTAACTACCAAGACTGCGGTTTTAGGTCGGTAACAAGTCACATATCCATATAAGGGTAATACACTTTTTCCAAAAAAACGTTTATCGACTTAATTCAGAAACACAGGAAAACGGCCCGTTGTTAACACTGGGATGAGCGGTGATTAATGGTAAACTGTGTCGCACATGAAGTATAGGCGTAACATCATTTTTTTAAAGAACTTTATCGCGACTTTCGTGAAAAAATATTCAGGAAACCATATGTCGTTATGCTTTCAATTAAAAAATTACCACCAATTTTATTTTGCAGCATAAAAGTTTTCATAGCATTAATAAATTGTAACTGCCTAACGCATTTTCTTTCGCAAAATCTTAATTCTTGTGTTAGATATAGAATTAAGATTTGTTGAGAAAAGTGAGTGCTAAGAAAGAAAAGTGAATTAGCAAAACTGCATTTGGCTAATTCCACTTTTTAGCCCAGAGGTAATGTATGTAGATACAACTTCAACATAAAGAATAAAATAACAAATATACCAAACTGAATAAAAACTTAAAAAAGTAATAGGAAAATAAATGAAGCTAGCTATAGCTAGCTTCCTTAAGCATGTTGCCTCAAATCTACGATTTAGCTAGCTTAAACCTTAAATATTGGTTTTGATAATATTATACGTCGTCTCCTTTTACCTCTTTTTAGTCACGCCCCTTTTTAAACATCGCCATTGCATTCTCTCGCTAGTCTCCTTAATATAAGCTCTCATTGTCTGGTGTCTGCGCACATGGCGTCTCGCCCCGGATCTCCCGCGTCCTGCAGCCCTATTTTGGACCCCGGCACACCACACCCCCGATTTTACGGCTTGGTTTTTACGCTGCACGCGTTATAACCAATCACGAAGGCTTAAAAAAAAATTCTCGGCAATTTTATTTTGCATGACAAGTTTTCATAAAGCAAAGAATAAATATTGGTAAGCTGCCTAATGCTTCATAAAGAATTGTGTTGCAGCCAAACTGCTTTGCGCTCTTTCAATTTTTAGATGTAGCCTAAAAGAAGAAGTTAGCTTAGTAGACCCAACTTCAACATAAGAATAAATAATTAATATACCAAACTGAATGAAAGCTTTAAAGGTATAGGAGTAAATAAAAGGCTAGCTATAAATCTACTACGTTTTTTAGCTTATGCAAATACTTAAAATTGGTTTGTTTAAGATTTATACATGGCTAGAAAACGTGATGATCACCTAACATTGAAAACATACCAGAAACTAAATAATCCTATTAAATACAAGTTTAAGAGAAAAGATGAAAAAGACCTCCTCTCTTCACGTCAAAACCAAAATGGCTGTTGTAAGGGTAGCATGTTCCCTCCGTCGGCATTTGAACCACGAAAGCACTTGGATTGTCAATATTGAATATCATATTATATTTTTGTGGGGTTTGCTACTAGCTGCTAGCTCTTAAACTACCTCTGGCTAAAAGTTAAAGAGCCAAACGCAGTTTTTTAGTTAGCTACTCTTTTTATTTAATAATTCTTTTAGATGCTAAATATAGTTAGGTAACTACAACATTTATTATCTGTTATGGAATCTTAATTCCCCAAAGTAATTTTTTAGCTTGACAGAGGTAACGATGGGCTGTTTCCTGTGTTTTTATTTTAAACCGTTGTGATAAAGTCATTTTGAAAAATGGTATTACGCCTTTTCATGTGTCAACACGGGTTCTTGATAAGCGTTCAATTGGTGTTTAACAACGGGGCTGTTTTGTGTGTTTGGTTTTTTAAATTGAAATTGTAATAAAGTATTTTTGGAAAAGGCTATACGCCTATACGCATGTGTGACACGATTTCATTGGTGCCATTAGAGTGGTGGTATGTATGTAGATACAACTTCAACATAAAAATAAATAACACTATACCAAACTGAATAAAAACTTTAAAAGTATAGGAATAAATAAAGCTAGCTATAGCTAGCTTCCTTAAGCATGTTGCCTCAAAATCTACGTTTTTAGCTAGCTTAAACCTTAAAATCGTTTGATTAATATTTATACATCGTCCTACCAACCAAAGTCACGCCCCTTTCTACAACGATCGTCGCCATTGCAAAAAATTCTCCCGTCTAGTCTCCTTTAAATCGCCGTATTTTGTCTGTGTCTGCGCAACATGGCGTCCCAAGCAGCGAGACCCGCGGAAGATCCCCGCCGTCCTGCAGCCTTTATTTTGGATCCCCGGCACACCCCGATTTTTACGGCTTGGTTTTTACCGCTCACGCGTTATAACCAATTACGAGGCTTAAAAAAATTCTCGGCAATTTTATTTTGCAGCACAAGTTTTCATAGCAGTAATAAAATTGGTAGCTGCCTAACTGCTTAACATAAGAATTGTGTTGCAGCCAAACTGCATTTGGCTACTTTCATTTTTTAGATGTAGCTAAAAGAGGAGTTAGCTAGGTAGACCCAACTTCAACATAAATATAAATAATAATATACCAAACTGAATGAAAGCTTTAAAGGTATAGGAATAAATAAAGCTAGCTATAAATCTACGTTTTTAGCTAGCTAAACACTTAAAATTGGTTTGTTTAAGATTTATACATGGCTAGAAAACGTGATGAAATATTCACCCTAACATGTGAAAACATACAGAAACTAAATATCCCTATTAAATACAAAGTATTTAGAAGAGAAAAAGATTGAAAGAAGACCTACTAACCACACCACAACATCACGTCCAAACCAAAATGGCCGTCGTAAGGGTAGCATGTTCCCTCCGTCGGCATGTTGAGGCGGCGAAGCACTTGGATTGGTCATTAGTGAAAATCCAGCACCGTGATTGGTCTATTACGCGTGAGCGGTCAAAGCCAGGCCAATAAAAAAACGGGGTCTGCCGGGATCCGAAATAAAGCTGCAGGGCCGCGGGGATTTTCCGTGTGTCTCGCTACTTGGGACGCCATGTTGCGCAGACACAGACAAAATTCGGCTATTATTAAGGAGACAAACAAAAATATTGTCAACAAAAGTATACTGGTATACCTATTTCGTCCGGTGCGTTAGAATATATTTGTGGATGTTTACTTTGTTTAAAAATGTCTCGTTTAAACATTTTTCGTGATGATTTGTCTGAGCTAACATTCCAGCAGTCTTTATACTCCTATCTAAATTAGGTAACCGGCTAGTGCTGAAGATTCAAATTTATATATAACCAAAATAACTATTAAATATGAAAATACACATCTACCCGCAATAACTTTTAAACTTCCTTTAATGGACTTTTCGCTGCAAGATGGCAGAACATAGGAGTTCTTTCAACAATCTAACAGAAGAATGATTTCCAGAAAACGTTCATATCAAGCAAAAAGTAGAATAAAGTATCTAGTAGTGAACGTGCTACTAAACTTTTGTTGACCGCAGTCACCGATCCATTAACTATGTTTAATGAAAACTTGAGCAATATCTATAATCTTAATTATATTCAAGTTCTTTTTAGTTTCAAAACTCATACAGATAATATATATTTCCAGAGTTTTCTTGTGTTTAAGATTATTTCTGGCGAAACTTACTGATTTTACATCCTCGTATATAATTATGGAATTTACTGTAAATTTACCTAATCGCGCAAATACCTTATTTCCCAATGATGGAAAGTAGAGATCTAAACATCATCATTCACATAAACATAAATATCGTCAAAAATATTCTCGTCCATTTCGTTGGAAGACATTTGTGGATGATTGCTTGTTTAAAAATTATCGTTTAAAACATATTTTGTCCTAGCTAACTCTCCAGCAGAGATTACATGACTAGTTTTCAGTTAAGTTCTTATTAGCCTTCAGTTGCTGAAAAAACTTCTTCCATATTACTTTTATCATTAGCCTATGCATGCAAGGAAACCAGCAGTAATTTCTTTCAAACAGATCAATTTTAAGGCAATTATCTGATGTAAATTTTGATCATTTCTCATGACCTACAACAGGCAAAATTCTTGCCGTGCTCGATTCATGAAGGAAGTAAGTGATAACATAACATAAGACGGCCTTCAATTATTAATTTAGCTTTTTTAAGTATATATTAAGAGGATGTTAAATCATTTAAAAACTGCTATTAATCTGTGTCCTTTAAACAAAAATAAACACCTAAATATATATAGATATAGTTAAAATATTAAATATACACATTATAAAACGTTTTTTGAACCAAAGTGTTTTCTTCGTCAACGCCGTTTTGTTTTACTCATTGTTTCGATTAAAAATGCAGTGGATTTAAAATTGTCAACATTCCTTGATGTTTTTCTGGCGGAGTGATGCGAGATATTGGATTTACTGTAAGTTGATTTTTGAGACTGTATGTAGCTAGATATGTTACCAATTCTGTGGCGAAGTGGTTTGTTTACATTTATAGTAACCATTTTGGTTGCTACGAGGTTAAAAGTTATACCGTGCTGTACAAGGCCCGTAGTAAAGGCTTTTTAGTCAATCAGCCCAGCCGATTTCCAGTATAAGACGGTTGATAATAGGTATCAGATAATACTAGCCGATATTAAATGCTGTTTACTTAGAATACATATTTGAAACTGGGGCGTTCCTACCAACTAATCTTCTTTCAACCTTGAAGAAGGATCTAAAATTGTTTTTGTAACCATTATATCTGTCAAAGACAATACGCATGTATGAAGATGGAATGGAAATATGACAATTGTTGACAATTGGTCTAGGTAAGAGAAATGAGCTTTGTGTGTAATTTGAGACACTGCATTTCCGGCTTTCACCCTTTGAAAAATTACATACGACTCGCGTCTGTTGCTCGTACTCGATTACTCGCAGAAAAACAATCGTCCGACTTAGTACGCCGGATCATGTTGCCAATTAAATTTGACATAAAAACATACAGGGAAGGGAAGGAAACTTAACAACCCCTACAGACGCGCCCTAATTTGGCACTGTTTGGCAAGTGACACAAGTCACAAAATGTTTTAAATTATTTTGTTTAAATTAGTTAGTCCACAACCCTGGATATAATGTATTTGAAAATAGTGGAATTTCATAGATCGCAACAACAAGCAGTTAAGAGCGCCGTTTCTATCTTAATAACACGCACTGCGACATTTTTAAATTCCTTACTTGTCAATGTTCACAGCGCACCAAAATCGTAAAAGGTGCTAATTTTTGCTGACATGTCAGCATGTCCAAATTTCACGATATTTCGGACTTTTCCTTGGGTGGAGTGTATTGTTCCACAATGCGGATATTGTGGAAAGTGGAGCTAGGGCATTTTTCGATGGTCTTTACTTTGGCTCTTTACCATGCAAGAGTAGAAATGTTTCATCCTATTAACCCCAGAGCTCTGGTCAACTGATGCTGCCTACCTTTTCTCAGAAAGAGCTGAAAAACGGCCATCATCCCACATAATACTTCCAGGTTTGTAAATGCAATGAGATAATAAAACCAATACTGATCAATTTAGATGTTGCGCTGTAACATCAATTAAGTGAAAAATACATTGCAAGCCCTAACTTGACATCTTCGACATGGTACACGTCTTTATGTATTCAAGAAACAAGTAAAGTAGGCCGGCTCAATTTTCCTTAATATTGTCCCATTTCAGGCTCTAATAGGTAAGTAATATTCTTGTTCGAAAGATTCACCATACATGTTCGCTGCCACTTCTTATTGCATTGCATAGAAAAGAAGACATTACATTGCGATAAACAATGTGTTGCAAGAACACACAGCAGACTTCCTGTTCCTAAGATTCCGTTTTGTTCAATAATGCAAAAAATGTTTCTTCTTGATTTACCCGTTTTCAGCCTGCCTAAGCTACTTAAATATTTGTCAGCTTTTTTGTTTCTCTGCCTCATGTTTCTAATTTACGTGTTTCTTAAATGAAAAAGACGTGTATTTTAAAACGTACAACATCAAAACTGATCAATATCTGTTAAATGCACGCAAGAATGAATGAAAGAGCAGGCGCTAGGTTGAATGAAATGTTTGGATTCCATTAGTTTCGATAAATATTGGACAATTTCCAAACGTTCAGTCATAAAAGACCAGAGCGTGGAACATATAGAATTAAAAAAATACACAAAAGGATCTCTATTCGGGCCGGCCTTTTCAGGGTTTTAAAATGGCAAGATAGGAATTTGAAAAAGACTCCCTTACTTCCCTTTGAAAGTGATAAATGAGACATCGTATCTCCGCAAAAAATTTCATAAATGTTTGTTGACACACTGGAGAAAAATTGGGTTTAAATAGGAATGGATAACAAAAATAGCCGTATTTTGTTAAATATGGTAGCCGAATTACAACTTTATGTTAAGGATGCACGAAATGGCCATACCTGGGATATGTACAGTGGTAAGACCGGAATATGTGTGACGAAAGAACCCTTACACTTTCAACGGGATTACAACTAGTGATCATATACTGCTTCTTAACCACCATCACCACACTATTGCCTGTACTATTTTTTTTGTTAGATAAGATTGTTTTAACACATAAAAGAAATACTTTATTACTAGCTTTAGTTCTATTCTTTTGCTCGACATATCCTTACATTGTCAACTAAATTACACTTGTTTCGAAATAAAATAAAATGTTTTTTAATTTGTTCAGTTTGTCTCAACCTTCATCGATCTTGCTACTTTCTCGCTGGAACTCCAATATCCTTGCTTATCCGTCGTATAAAATGCATCGCCTCCTTGATCTTTCTCTTCATAAAGTTCAACCTTTACTCCAGGAGGAATTTTGGCCGATTTAAAATGGGTCATTGGGGTTTGGTCATTAAGCCTGTCACCGCCATTATAATCCTCAAGTGGCATCTGAACACAATTCTTTAAAAAGAACTCTTCCTCGCATATCTCAATTGAAGGCCGCAGGCGATCAACAATCTTTACAGAATTTGTGTTGCCAACTGCATCCGCCACCTTGGATATATCTTCGATTTTGTTTTTATCTTTATACAAGGTGACTTCGATTGCTTTTGGGATTTGCATTGACTTTATTACGTTGATTTCACAATGTGCTAAGGTTGAGGAACTTAACGTTATAAAGTTTTCATTCTTCAACTTTGGTACACGTATGCGGTAACAGACACCTCTCAGGTTAACTTCACTGCAAACTTTGACCAATTTCTATCTTCTTCCATCCCCCTTACGATGACGATTTTCCAACTACTTTTGGCACACACGTTTGTAATGGTGTCAAGACCGACAAAAAGGCCAACGCTAGCTACATGGAGGTATACCTTTTCCGGTATTGTGACCAAGTCGACTAAACTTGTCCCAAAATTAAGAGGTTGTATCACATTGGTAGGCGTCTTCCTAAGTGTACGACATAGACCTAAAGAAAAAAGAGTTAAGGTAAAGACGTTTCATATGTCAGACCTAACCGTACTGACCATGCTAGAATGGTCACTTGAACTGGAAAATGAATGTAGGTTTTAATTTAACCGACGACATTTACGCAAAATCCGACTGTGTGTGTTTTATGACTCTTGTAGTTATATTGACTTATCACGTAAAAACGACACAAGATAGGCCTAAATGAAATGTGTACGTAAAGTGTAGGTAATTGCATGGTTAGGTTAAAACGATTTTTTTATTGCGGCTGAGAAATTTGTTGTTTTTCTTGGAAAGCAACATGACGCAAAAGAACTTCGCTTGTAAAGAAGATCAAAAAACAAACAAGAGCAAAATTTATCAAGTTTTTGAAGCGAAATAAATTAGACCTTCCTGCAGTATTGTGCCATAGAAATTCCCGCGCAATGGCTGGATTATTTAACTAAATTTCAGAGAAAATGTCTTTCGTTTAAGAGAAGAAGAAATGGGTAGTAAGTCAGAAAATTAAATTCTAGACTTATGTCACCTTCCCTTAAAGTAGCAAATTATAATGCATAAAGTTCTACTCACGATATTTTATCTTCGTTGTCGAGTCTTCCTGTTCCGCTTTACAGAATTTGACCTCGTCTCTCACGGTTTCGTCAGTTTCCTCCACATGCAGGTAAGCACTAGCACGATTTCGATATGCAGTATTAAGTTTCAGGACATCATTACACACTGAGGCACCGAGACATCTGTGACTAAGTTCTACGTCATCGGAAGAGCTACCGTTGTACTGTGACCTTGGTAATCTTTTTTTCCATATGGCACAAACACACTACTGAAGTCTTCCTTGACCAAAAATGGAACCTAGAAAATATGAGTGAACGTCGAAATAGTTGTATTACTTCGCTATCCTATTACTGCGCGATTCCTTTGTAGATATGTGTATGTAATGCGGTGTATATTATAATATGATTTGCATATAAGTATATTTTTCTTTCTAAGTTCAAACAATTTTTAACTGCTTAACAGCTCTTATTTTTTTCCTCATTTATGATATATATGTTTGCAACGTTACCTTATTTTTTGTGCTGTCTGTAACAATTTCCTACTTATTTCTTAATGTTGGACATTTTTAAATTTACGCTGCAGGTCAGCCTTTCTATTTCTTTTATATTTTTTTTAATACCTATAACACTATTATCCTGGACATTTTTATTTTACAAATCACATTATAGATGGTCTTTGAAACTCGACTTATAGTACATATCACATTATTTTTGGTTTTTGGAGAATTGTCATCAATCATACCAACGACAAACCACCTATGATGGTGAGAATTAGCTACTCTTGTTAGGCTTCCAGTGCAATTAAAACTTTTAAAGAAATAATTGCCCGAAACAGTTGCACTGGTATCTACTGATGATTTATCATGTGTTTTCTTAACCAGATTGCACATATAAGGGTCTCTGCAGGAGCAATGTCCAAAACTTCTTACATAGGGGAAACGCTTGAATTAAGCCTAACGTTATGCAGAGGATACACAATATAGGGATGTCCGGATTTCATACTACGAGCCTGTAAATTCTTCCATTGGTTGGCGTCTAATAATGTTACGTACATTCCACCTTACCTTTTCCAAACTTATGCATCTACCCTGCAGCTTATATTTTTTGCATGCCATAACACCTGGTGCGTAGGAGCCAGGGAAAGTATCGCCGAGTGTCTTTATATAAATTTCGGCTAGGTTGTTGCTGTGTGGCTCATCGAAAAAGTATGCCACTGCGTAACGTCGATTGGGAAAGTTGATAGGGTCGACAAGAAATCGTAAGACTTCCTGATCTTTTTCTTGCTCTTTTTTCAACATGTAGGCAAAGTTGATTCCAGTTTGCTTTAAAATTGCACTGCCAGCATCATTGATTACAGCTGCCATGTCAATCAATAAAAACTAACGTTGGACTGCAATCCCACAATACAGTCTGACAAATGTTGCACAGTTTTTTGCCTTTCGGATCACTTCATCATTATTCTCTGTCTTCTCGTTTGCATCTGTACCTTCTTGAAGAAATCCAGCAGCGCAATATTTCCTGATCGGTTCCTTAAGCTTTCCAAAAGGCACAAGTTCTTGAAATGCTTGGTTGAAAAACTGAACCCCTTGCAAATCTGATATCCTTTGAAGTTCTACATTTTCATCTGACGTTGCATCTCTATTTTTCTCTGGTTCTACGTTTTGCTCACGAAAGTTATTTAAAGGAGTTGGAAAGCGAAGTGTAGACGTTCCTCACGCCCGCGATTTCCTCTTGTAACAATCTGATTTCATTTTCTTCAATTTCTGTTTCAACAACCCTGAAAGAATATATTGTTACGTGGACAACCTGTGACGTTTGTGGCAGTTTCCCTGATTTAATTTCGCGAATTAACAGAACTTCATTTTCCTTGATTGTGAATTAATAAACATATTCGCTGTTTGTTCATTTAGAATACTAACTATCATCCTGCTTAATTCGCAATTACTTATATCTAGAACGAATTTTGAACTTTTGTTTGAACTGTGTAATTTAGCCAAATAAAATCTATTTTACATAGTAACATAACGTAACAAAAAGCATAAACAGCATGAATAGGTCTTTACCTACTTCATATATAAAGTGCTAAAGACTTGCCTAGCAGCTAGATTTTCAGTTAAGAAGTAAAAAATTGTCATAGTCTGCCACTATTCAGGACTTTCGGCTAAACATTTTATAGTTTAGTTTTAGTATTATTATTCTCAGTCATCAATTTTTGGGAAATTAATCTAGAGAATTATTTCGCGGGGTGTTTAATTTCAAGAAATTTGTCGTGTAGCAAAAAAGAGTACAAATTCATTTAAATATATCTACCTTTTTATCATGTCCTCTTCACTTTCAACTGGAGTGCTTGAGCTTCCACCAAACCACGAGAAGATGGAAGAAAGAAGCGAGAAGACAGTCCCTACAACAGATCCAACAGGTCCAAACATGCTTGCTATGCCTGATGCAACCCAAGAACACCTTAAAAGTGTAATCCAGCAATTAATTAAGATTTTTGCTTGTTCTTCTTCTTTTTCTAAATCTTATTGGAATAGTTTTATAATATATTTTTTAAACTATAACGATACCTCTTGATATAAAATAGGTTTCATATAAACAATGATAAGAATTTACCGGACATGACAGTTTTCCAATCGCCATCTTTATATCCACTGACGATGCTCGGGACTCCACCAAATACACTAGCAAGAGCACCGGCTGCCGCATGTTTTTTGGATGATTCAAAATTTGATACTTTGGTCTTTATCTGGCCTATTTTTGTGTCCATTTTAGCTTGGGCATTGGAAGGAGGTGCAGACTTTTGAAAGCCAGCTTCTTTCATCGTTCTTAGAGGAGTTATCACCGTACGACTTACGGTGTTTTTAAAACCGTTAAGTGCGTCATCAACCGCAGCTTGTCGTGCGAGTACCCTCTGATGAGTGTTTGAAGGATGAACATGGGATCTTCTGTGTTTCATTCCTTACTGTTGGTGGGATCTTATAGGCAAGATATTCAACAGGATAAGAAACATAAACTTCTTAATCTATAAACATAAATGCAACTAAGTTTAAAATCGTGAGAACTAATAAAGGTTTTTTGAAGTAATAAAAAGATTCCTAGACAACTTTCCAAGCTCTTTCATATGAAATAAACTTGTTTTTAAGTGACAGGTAAGCTTTAAAGGGGCTTCGAAACGGCTGTTGGTTTTCGACTGAGCACAAAAGCAACATCTTTAATCATCTTAAATATCATATTGGGCATCCAAATATAATTGAAAATGACAGAAAGGTTCCCTACATATATTGGATATCCATGACTTATTCGATATAAGTACTTACCTTGCTTTTGAGTCAAACTTTCTAATAGTAGCTAGGTATTGATTACCTTCTCAAAGGTAGTAACATAACATTTTTTAACAAATACATCGTGTTGCCTCTGTTCCCTCGTCAAAACAAACAAATATATTTCACAGACCGTAGCTTATTTTACCGCGAAAAATAATACTAAAGTAAAATTTTTCTTTTTTTAAAAAGTAATAATAAAAAAATATCAAATTCATCATAAGTAATTCATTATTCATAAACAGGTTATCTAGACGTCTATGTGGTTCTAAAGTGTGTATAATTTCTTTCGCCTTGACCTTTTGTGTGGTCCGTTTATTACACGCAATTCTTCGGAAATTGGGGATTGAGGTTATTCAATCCTTTCGTAGCCCCGTTATTATTGAGCACAAACGAAATAAATTTAAGGTGATTTTTCTCACTGTTTTTGAATTTTCTTTTAAGGACAGATTTACACTTGTGCAATATGAATAAAAATATTCAATTTCTCCAAAATTGTTTTGTGTATCATCATAGTTGAAAATAATTTAAAAATCTAATATTGATATTTTTGGACCACTGAATTCGAATCATTATAATTGCTCTTTTCACTGGATTAAAAATTCTCAACTATTTTCTCGCTGAGACAGAAATCTGTTTTTGTGGTCTCCTGATACAAAATTCTGGAAGAGAACTGTCTTTTAGCTGTTTTTATTGAAGCGTGGCGCTTAATTAAGATGAAGAAACAAGCTATTCTTGTTGTACTATTTTCTAGGCAAAGATAAAATGAAGTGAAGAAGTATTTTAAATATCCACGATTTTAGGATGGCTTGAAAGGAGGCATGGTAAAGTGTTTTTTATGTTACAATACGTGAATAAGAAAATGCTGTGCATATTAACAATCGCGAAGAAGAAACGATGTTTTTGTGTCAAAACAAACTTATATTATATTATCATGAATTATTTAAAACTAGCCGAAATCCCGTGGAAGAATCCACTGAATCTCTCATTGAATGCATGTAAGGGATACCAAACAAAAACATACCGCATGGTAATTTGAATTTTTAAAACTTACAACCCAACCTCAGCTCTTTGTCTCTTTTTATAACGGGACGGAAAAGAGAGAGAAAAAGCCCTGGGATCGAAGTTGCTCACAATCTGCATTATTCTATGTGTATAACCGCTGAAACAAAACGTCCAAAAATATAAGCATGTGCAACAAAAAAATAAATAAATAAATAAAATTGTAAAATAAAAATGGAAAATGTCCAAAAAAATCAAACTATATACTTGCTTTGCCATTCCAGAACTCAAAATATAGGAAATTAATAGTTAAAACACATAAAACAGAAATATAAAAACTTGAATCATTTGGCATATTGTATATCTACCGAAATATTTCAATCCAAAATATTAAAAGAACAGACCCAAACTTATAATCTAGAAAATCACGCAAAAAATCAAAGAAGATAACAATGCAGCGTTTTCGAATTTAAGAATCGAATATATTTCAAACGATTGTAACATAACGGATGTAAACATTGATTTGAGTTTAAGACATCAACACTGAATTACACAGTTTGTAGTGTTAAAAACAGTAACAACGGAAAAATTACATTTACAGTTTATGTAAATTCTTCTCTATGATATGCACCGTGTATTTTATAGGAATTATTCCGTTTCAGCCTTAATGTTCTTAACTTTCTTGACAAATACTATTCTTATTGTTCCTAATATATTTTTAGCAGGGCTATATTAATAAAATAAAGCTTGCTATAAGTTGTTATATCTAATGGCAAATTCTGCTACATGTAACGGCCCATTGCTTTGGACAGAAAAAGGTTCAGTTTGTGAGATATATACGCAATAAAAAGTTAAATTTCTAATTAACTTTGTGCATCATACAAATTTTTATATTAAAACAAACAAATCAAGCTTAGACATATTCTTAGCATATTCTGACATATTGTTTAGAGTATATTCTTACAAAAAAAGGTTCTTAACTTTCCTGACAAATACTATCCTCGTGGCCTAAAAATATATAATGCCTCAATAAAATAAAGCTTGCTATATATTGCTATAGCTATTGGCAATTTGTTTATATTTAGAACAAACAATCAAGGTTAGACATATACTTAGAATATTCTGAACTTCTGACCCATTGTTTAAAGTATATATATTCATACAAAAAATGTTCTTAAGTCGGTGTTTTTTACACTTTTGGCAAAAACGTAACAACTTTTTTTCATCAAAAACAGTTTTTTTGGCCTAAATTAAAGATAAATGAGCATTTTAAGATGAAAAGTTCCACAAAGACGCAAAATACGATTGTACATATGCTATTTTTTCTTCTGCGAGGGATCAGATATTCCAAAAATGAAGATTTTTTGTTCAGTCTGTTGTGAGACTTACACAACCATTAGGAAGGGGAATATACTATTTTCTTATAGTCTAGTACCTAAATTTTATAAATTTTCACCGAAGAGCACTTTTTGATCAAGTATTCCAAATTAAGTTAGTTTAAAATGAGAGAAAAGAAAGTCAAAAGTTTAATCTTATTTCAATCGACGTCAGGCTTCCTTAGTCTACAAAAAGTATCTAAGTTTCATAAATAGTTATCATAGAGTAGTATAAGACCTTTCAGGTTATCAAGAGGCGCTAAGTATCAACGATTCCTTGTCAAACTCCAAATAAATGACACAAAGAAAGTTTTGATTCATTGCTAAAAGGAACAATTTTTAAATGGAACTATTTAAAACGAGAAAAAGCACGTTAATTTAACAAATTTTAACTATAAAATCCTATGATATCAGTTAAAGAGCAATTTGGGATGTTTTATTCCAAAAAAAGAATTTTCAAAACTTTGACGAAAAATACAAAAATTTTCAGCTTTTAAGATTGAAAAATAAAAACTGAAAGTAAGTTCTTGAGAGAGAATTACTGTTATTGAACATTGCTTAGTTTGCTTCAACTTTTGCGAGCACCTGAGGATAAGAAATTCCAAATTTAAACTAATCTCTGAACAAAATAGTATAAAAGAAAATTGTAACACGTATAATATTGAAATCAAACTAGTCTAGATAAATTAGGATAAAGCCTTTCGAATAATATATCTTAGTAATTAGGTCCTCATTGTACCTGGAAACAAAAATGAGCATAAGGAGCAGATAAGGATGGACTAATTAAAATTTTAATATTTTTTCGTTTGACTAGCTAAGAGTTCTTTCTTAATCACTTTTCATGTAGTATTAAAGGCATCAAAAATTTCGAGGATTGTTTTGATCCTAAAAGGCTCTTTTTTAAGAATCAAATATTGCTGAGCGACTCATTATCAATTGCTCTATTGAATCCTTGCATTTTAATCCTCAGAATCACAAGCATTCCAGGATTAGATAATCCATTTTCAAGGCAAGTAAATGTAGGGAAAAATGGAATAGCTAATCCTCAAGCGCTCCAGTTCTCCTCAAAATGAGTGTTATGTATGCGGTTATCTCAAAGTGACCCAAAATGAAAACATTTACTCTTAATAACTATTTTTATCGACATTTAGAGCTCTTTGTAGCGAACATCCAAAAATGATAGCCTCAGCTTAATGTTGGAAGAAAATTGGAATTCTAGAATGCTCCCAAACGAATGGAAATAGAATTTTTACTTAGAAAAGAGCCTATAGTTTTGAAAAGTTTATTCAGAATAACAAAATACTTTGGTTACAGGCCTTGATCTCTGTATGAAACAGCCCCTAAATATTTTTTAGAATTGCAATAAATAATCCAAAACTGCTCCAATCAAAATAATTTTTAGATTTTGAATAGATAATAGCCCCCTGCACCATGCTGCAAAGATTCATGGTGAAAGCTTTAGTACATAAAAAGTTATAAGTCATGGAACGTAGAATCCATTTTCATTTTGGAATCGTATAATCCTTAAGTGCTCCCAACTTTAAGAGCCTGTATAAGCTCTTGTATTGGCGATAAAAAGGTGGGACAAAAGAAAATGAAATTTTCAATCCTTCCTTTCTTAGATTTCGTCCTAGCCTGACTCTGTTGCAAATATATCGAATAATAGTGATCTCTTTTAGAAAGGTGGTCAAATTTTCACGTTTTTGCCAAAAGTGTAAAAAACACCGACTTAACTTTCTTGACAAATACTATCCTCGTTATCCTTAATTATATTCTTGGCATGTCTATGTCCTGAAAATATATAATGCCTTAATAAAATAAAGCTTGCTATAAATTTGTCTTGCTATAACCCTGAGTATATTCTTACAAAAAAAATATGTTCAGGCTGAAGACAAAACATATTTAACTTCATATTTAAGGGAAAGTTTAGCTGGAAGCGCGTAAACGGCTTAAAAACGTTATTGACCTAAATTCATTTCTCTACCAGATAATCTAAACAACACACCTGCTTTTCTTTCGCTTTCTCAGTAGTAGCTAGCTTTCTCTGGATAAAAGTCCAATCAGTTTTTTACTTCGATTACTAAACTTCGCTTCATCCCAAAGGAAACAAATTGAAAATGTATAGCGAGCTACAATTGTCTGATACATTCTAATCAGTTCTCTTTTTGACGTTATATCATCGTACGTTTTTCTTCTTTATAACAAATATTTCTGACAACAACATAAACTTTTTTTATTCTCGCTCTATATTATTATACCTTTTGATAAAAACAATAAAGCAACTTTCACTTCGTCCGCCTCGTAGGTTCGTGATGGTTAATGAAGAATTTCATAGCGCAACCTTAAGGGGGATTTTCACGAAGCGAATTGAACGGCGAATTCGACGGCGAATTGTATCTGAGCATGCGCAGTTTTGTTTGTTATGATTTTGCATCGAAATATTCGCTTCGCTGAAAAGTAGAAACAGTTTCTACTTTTTCGGGGCTAAAGGTTTCGCTGCTAGTTTTAGACCAATCAGAACGCAGTTAACCAATGAAAATTAAACAATGAATTTGGCGTCTAATTTATTTTGTCGTGAAAATTAAAAAGCGAATTCGCCATCGAATTCGCCGTCGAATTCGCCGTTCAATTCGCTTCGTGAAAATCCCCCTTTAGGTTGCGAAAAAGCCGAGAACAGTAATTTATTTTTCCTATGACGCAGCGCATATATTATCACGACTATATTTTGAACATATAATTTTCGCAATCTCGGGGGTGCACCGGTGAGAAATTATTAAAACACGTGATGTGGTCCGCTGGCGAGGACAATATTTTTTTCTAAGCACGCGGGAAATAAAGTGATTAATTTGCATTTACTACTACCATGATTTTGAGGACTCTGGGCAGCCATTTATTTTGCCATTTATTGTGTTTGATAAATAAAATTACCTACTCTGCTACTGATCTGAATTGATTTGTGATATTATTTTAATCATGCACATATGCACCGGGACCTGCTACAATATACGCTGTTGGTAAATTGAACACGTGTTAGCAGCAAAGTATACTTCTTGCGAAAAGTGAAAAAAAATCTACAGACCATGGGTGTGAAATTGCGGACCAGATTTTTAAATTTAGTTTGAAGAGAAAGCAGGGAAGTGTTAAGTGCAGAAAAGTGTGAAAATACAGGAGAGAAGTGTGAAAATGCAGAAGAGAACTGTTGGGATCATAGACGAGAAGTGCTTTTAAATTGGAAGACAAGAAGTCCTGCGGCTTTAAGATTTCCGTCATTAGCCTGAAAGATTTTGAAATTTAAAGTATAGATCTTGAAAACGGAGAATTATGGGGTAAACAAATCACGAGTATCACAATTCTCAACAATATTTTTGTAACTAACCTGCAATGTTAAAATACAACTCAATAAATAAAAAAATAAAAATTTTACATAGCTATATGAAGTATTCTAAAATAACAGTTAAAACTTTAACTGGATATTTTTAAAAGTGATCAGGAAAATTCTGGAAATTCCAGAATACAAATCTTGCTATGTAGAAACTTGATTCGATTCTGAACGAGCTCAATTTGAATGATGAAGTAGTTCATTGTTTATTAATTCAGCAATAAATACATATTAGCATTTGAATATTTCAGTATTTAGGCCTTCAAAATTTACTCTCTTGTTGAAATTTTTTGAAAATGCTGATGGTGCATGGTTTGATAACAGCTGATCTGAAAAAGAAAGTACGTTTTAAAAATAAGAAACAAGAATACAATTTTACCATAAACTGCATTAAAACCAGGTTGTTTAATATTGTCTCTTTAACCTCTCTTTGCCTCTTTGATTTAAAAGGGAATTTAATACAAAGATACAAATCCATGCGATGTGATGCACAGGTATATTATATATATAAATATGTATATAAATTTAATCAGGCCGGCTTTTGATATCTTTGTTAAACAAGTAACATATTAAGCAGGCGATGCATGATTTTGAAACCTGTGGACAATACAGGATTTATTTTGTTGAAATCGATTTATTGAATTCAACTGATTGTTTATTATTCTTTTTTGATTCGAATTCTCAAATTTGAATTTCTTTCGGGGAGTCGGATTAGTTGCAAGTTTTCATTTTGAGGAAACTGATTGGTCATTGTTTGTTTGACAAATTAACAAATTCAATTCAACAAGTTGAAACATAAAAGGGTACACACACAATAAATTTGCGGATTTGAAAAATCGATGGTCCTTTTCGTGAGATTTTAAAAATCAAGTCATTTCTAAGAAATCTTAGAAAAATATTTTGTGATACTTTGGTGAGTTCAAGAAAGATTTTCAAGCAAATTAGGCACAAGGAGAACTGATAATTAGCCAGTAACAGAATAGTATAGCCGTTTTCAATGGCGCCATAGCTTGTGGTTATAACTCTGGCACTTTGTGCGGGAGAACAGGGTTCGATTCCCCTGCGGCAATTCAATATTGGTGAGTGAATGCTACCTAGCCCCGGGTTAACCCAAGCCATGTGAGAGAAATTGGGGAGATGACA
>JASGCC010004684.1:0-18952 GCA_030067915.1 Hydractinia echinata | reverse complement strand
CCTTTAGGTTGAAGAAAGTCAAAATTATGGTTAAAAACTGTTTGTGTTCTAAATCTAAAACTATATGCAGGTTATATATATATTTTAATTTTCATTTTCAAAATATAGTCTCTACCTGAAAAAAAAAGTTTGGAATGGACTGGCACACGGCTTACCGTCTGCATTTTTTGCCTGCCAATTTGCGTAAGAGGTTTAGAATTATAAAAACCACACGTCACGACGAAAGTCAGCAGCAAAATTTTCAGCCAACAAAATGTTTCTTAAAAATGTGACAAGATAATTTAGCTAATTTGCCCACATAAGATTTAAGGAGAACACGGCCAGCTTGTCATCAAATATTTATAAAAAAACCCTCAAACATTGACTAACAACATTGAGTTTTGTACCCAAGTAGGGTAATGACTTTAACAAAATCGATGTATGTGGCTACTAGCTATTAGTTAAATGTTCACGTAATTTAGACGGTATACCGCATATATATTCAATTTAATTATCGACATAAAATTTGCTTTATATCTCATGTTGAACTAAAAATGGTATCTTTTTTTAATATATTACTCAAAAAAACGAGCCTCTCTAAAGTCGATGCTAAACCTTAGCTAGTATTATTATCCACTCCACAAAATAAATGAACGGCCATATTTTTGTACTCTTGTTTACAAAAAACTCCCGCGTTGGGCAGAAATGAATTTTTGCAGGGCAAGAACAGCTCATAAATTATTTTTTTGGTATAATTATCATAAATTATAATCGATCATGTGACCAGCCTGTTCCAGGGCTTTTTCGCCGCTATCAATTTATCAACAAGGCAAAATGCCCTGGTAACGAGGTTGATTTCGACCCTACAACGAAAAATTCATTCATTTTATATCGCCAGGAAATACATTTCATTGTAATTCCTGGCTATATATAAAACCAATGTTGATCCAGCAACATATTCGCATATTACGTGCAACAAATATTCCCGTAAAACGAAGAAATATACATATCAAAATGTGTTTTTATCATCGTTTATATTAAAAAAATAAATAATAATAATAATAAAAAATTTCAGTGTCTCGGGTATTGGTATCAGGTATTGAGTATCGGTAGCGTTGTCAGGGTCTCGGGTATCACAGAGGGTATCGGGTCTCACTTTTCTCATATGCATCATTTTCATTCTCATATTCCCTCATCTACGGGGGAGTACTTGCAGTGATCACGTTATAATAATTAATTACTTCAACTGGTACAGCAAAAGACACAAAGGAAAATATGAATGTAAAAAAATGAGTTAAAGTTTGTAAACAGTGATTTTATGAAAGGGACCATAAACATATGACGTCCATATTTTTGGCCAATTTTTTGGACCCCCGCCCCCCCCCTAATCCAGTAACTCCAAATCAACTGTAACCCCCCCGCCCTCTTTGGACGTCCAATTTTGAGCATACCTACCCCCCCCCCCCCTTACCCCGAAATTATGTCACCATGCAGTATTTATGCAAAAGGTGGTATAAAGAAAAAAATTCGAAGATGAAGTGATTTGTTAATAGCCGTTTTTACCAACACCATTGAAAATTAATCAACACTGATTTACGAATACGATCTCGATGTAAACAAGAGAAAATAGAGAATGTTCGATTTTAATGTTTGAGAATATAAACACTGCAGTAGATTGGCTTCCTCGTCTATCATTTTCTAATTGGAGCGAAAGTTGCTTCCTTTATTTTCACTGTTTTTAAATTCTTTTCGAAATTGAATATACGATGGACGTCCAAGAAGGCAGCAACCCCCCGCCCCCTCCCATCCAAGAACATCATCATTTTCGGTGACCCCCCCCCCCGCCCTTGCGCCCTTGGCAAGTGTTCCGGACACCTGGGTGAGTGGAGTGGGTGCCGTATAACGAACTTGCCAGCCAACTTTGTGTGGAACTTTCCAAACGTAACTCCGTCAACTCCCTCTCGTGGGAATTGAACCGTACGTCGTTAATCCCTAACGCGCTAAACGTATGCGTCAAATAGAACATAATCTAACGACATGCAAACGCATCTGTCAAATGAAACATAATCTAACGACATGCAAACGCATCTGTCAGATAAACATAATCTAACGACATGCAAAACACATCTGTCAGATAGACAGACTACCTAGTCTGCAATATACTACCATTAACGGTGCACTGCAAAAAGTTACACTGTTTCACATGCATATATACCTAGTCAATAAATTTGCCAAAAACACTTGTGGCTACGGAAAGAAAAATGCGTTCGATATTTGACGAAAATTTTGTTAATATTTAATGGCATAAATTTTTTGCGTGAATTTATTGCGCGAATGGCTAAATACTATTATATCTTTCCATGAAACTACTACTAGTTATATTTACAAGTTGGAAAAAGGAAGAAGGATCTGTGATTAACGCAGTAAGGGTTCTTGGAACCTGTGTCGGAAGTTAGCGACTAATCACTTTACAGCTGGCACAATGTCAGTGAAATAAATTTTTTTTCTGTTTTTAAGATGTTTCAAACAAAGTGCGTACACACAATAGCTTATTATCCCCAAAAACTAAAAACAAGGTTTTGAAAAATTATATTTCGCGAGAATTTAATTTAGCAAAAAGACCAAAAACTTTAATATTAGCGAAAATATATTCCCTTTAGGTAGGCCAAGTCTCTGCATGTTTTTGGCCTGCCGATTTTCTGATTTTTTGGCCATGCACAAGAATCTTTAAAAAAATGTAAACATTTGGAACTCATGTATATAATTAGGTAAATATGATGAGCTTATTTGATATATTAACCAGGCCCATGGAATGTACATTAAGTGAGGCACTTAAATGTAACCTGTATTGTGCTTTTTTGGCAGTGCCTTTTAAATGAAGAAAGGCCAGTGATTGATTATGCTCCACCAGCATATTTTTACATATCGTAGCCAAGTACAGATGGCATTTTTGGAATTATACACTGCAGTGCACGTATGTAATAAAACAGCTTTAACTTAACCCATTATTTATATCGTTTAATGATATCAAATATTGTCCCTTTTACAAAATAAGATTTTGCAAAATCTATAAAAATATAAATCTGCAAAAAACGGTTTCTTGTCTTGTTGGCAGTTTATATATCTAATTAAGAACAACATGGCAAATGTTTACATTTTAGAACTGGTAGAAATACAGTTTTTATTCTTAGGTCTCGGTTATGACCGTTTTAAAAGATAAAACAAAAAACTTTTGGAGAAAATAACTTACACATTTGTTATATTTTTAATTTTATAAGAGTTTGACTGTAATATTCAACTGTAGTGAACCATTTTCACTGCAGTTGATTTGTGTAGTCATTTCATTAAAAAGCATCGGTAGTCATTTCATTATAAAACATCAAATGCTTTGCTAAGGGGCAGTTTACTTAGAGTATAAATTTGAAAAATGCAAGATTCCATAAATTTTGATGCTGAATTTAAATATTGGTCATTTTAGGTTGAAAATGATGAGAAAGTGTCAACATGTTAACCTGGATCTAAGAATAATCCATAAATTTAGCACTACAACCTGTCATTCTTAGTTTTGATTTTAAAAATAGGAAAATTTTTGTGCAACTAGAGTACCCAGATCTTCTCCTACAAGTTCTAACGTGTTCTTAACAAAATTACCACCTGGAAAATAATAGCCATTTAATATGTCCTTTATAAATTTGTGGTTGAGTAAAGCTGTCTCAGGATGTCACGTTAGCTAGCTAGGCAGCTACCTTATATAGTACACAGCCCAGCTAGCTAGCTAGAGCTCATGAATTTTAATGGAAACCAACTTTCAAAACATTTTCTAAATTTAAAAGCCTTTCGTCAATATTGAACAATCAAGCTAAGCCAGTTTAATAGACTTTACGTCAGTAATATTCTGACAATTTTGGTTTTATCGACAAAATAGTTTCTTTAACGTTGTCTTTTTTCGCCCGCCATCTCTAAATCTTGCTTGTAAGGTGAGCGCCAAATTTGCATCTCATTATCTTTGGAATTTCAAAAATGCCCAGTATATCTGGGCATTTTTGTGTCACATGAACAGCCTGTTCCAGGGTCATTGTTGGCCACTCCGTAATAACGGCTCAGGGGCCACAAGACCCTGGGGCCTATGGAGTTATATGTGGGACAATATTCGTGTATGGTTTTCGTCGCGTCGTAATGCTTTTCGTCGTGTCGTATCTTTCTTCGTGGCGTGGTTTTCTTTGACTCGTAATGTTTTCGTCGTGTCGCATCTTTCTTCGTGGTGTGGTTTTCTTCGCAGCGTAATGGTTTTCGTCGTGGCGTATTACTCTTGTTGGTGTGATCATCTCATGTTTCGTCGTGTCGTATGTCACTTCGTGGGGTATTTCACTTTGTGGCGAAATAGTTATGCTTTTTTTACACGGAATTACTAATTTCGTGAAGCTTTTACACAATATATTTCACTTTCTTTCTAGTGGCTTTGGTCTTTCTACTGGGTAGAGCTAGCTATTATTTTTGTCATTTTCTTTTAATAAACGATACATTCTTAGCTATAGATTTAGCTAGCTATACATTTTTAGCATGCTACACTGTATAATCTATTATCTATTTTGTAGTTTAAATGGATTCTGATGAAAATATCAAAATCAAGTAAACTAACTACATAAACATAAATTATTACATAAAACTCTTACACAACACATAATATTTCTTCATAATCACAAATGTAAAACTAACTTAAAAATAGAATATAATTTTTAGCACTAAACTAAAGGTTTTGTTTACTTTACTGCACTTTGAATTTCTTGTAAGCGCTACACGAATTTAGTAATTTCGTGTTAAAAAAGCATAAAAATTTTCGCCACGAAGTGAAATACGCCACGAAGTGAAATACGCCGCTAAGTGAAATACGCCACGAAGTGAAATACGCCACGAAGTTAAATACGCCACGAAGTGAAATACACCGCAAAGTGGAATACGCCTCGACGAACACAAATACGACTCGACGAAACGTAAAACCACCCCACAAAGAAAGATACGACGCGACAAAAACCACATCACGAAGAAAGATACGACACGACGAAAAGCATTTACGACGCGACGAAAACCATACACGAATATTGTCCCATATATAACTCCATAGGGGACGAGGTTGGGTCGAAATAACTCCTTTTGGTTTTCGAAATCACAATTAAATTTTTATATTGTCCGATGGAATATTTGACTAAGATTTTCCTTAACAATAATACATTTTTGTGGGCGTAGTTGAGAAGGAACAAGACATAACCATTATCTGTTGGTATAGCTGGCGCTGTTTTATTTACTGTTGTTGCAGGTGGAATAGGTTGCGATGATGGTAGTATTGGAGATGTTTGAATTGAAGGCGCAGATGATACTATTGGTTGCGTTGAATATGGAGTATGTGTCTGTGAAGTAGTTGAAACAATAGTAGTCTGCGATAACGGTAGTGTAGATGGTGTTTGTGCAGAGCTGATGGATCGATTAATTTGTAATTTGAACTTTTTTGACGTTAGCTGGCCCTTTTCATCTCTGAGTTGCCTTCGTTTTCTCTTTGCCCTCGTTTTTCTCTTTACAAAAGTCTACTAAGTTTCTGATATTCGGTCAACCTCGTTCCCAGCGCCTGTTGTTGTTTTTTTTATCTCAGGGCGGCAAGCATACGCATACTTCAAAACTTTTAAACCGAAAGCAAATTTCAAATTCACAACAAGTTAAAATGTGTTTTTTTTGGTTCCTTCCAACTGTGAATGGTTGTTTTTCGTCTTTAGCATTTTTCACATAATATATATCGCGAAATCCTTTGATGAACGTACGCCTTGCTTCGAATAAACCAACATATCATCTCTGATATGTTAGGTTGAAAAAACAAGAAAATAGAAAGGAACCATTATGATCAAAATTATAGTCATTACTGGGGTAAGTATAATAAACAATGTGATGCGAAGAATAAAACTCGATGAAGTGAAAGATATAAGAACACTCAACTTGAAGGAAGCCCTCAAATGTTCTTTGCTTTCAGAATATGAAGCATTAAAATTTTCTTAGATTGTTCTTAATTTTCCTCTTGTTTTATCATTTTTAAAGTTTAAATATTTTTATGTTTTAGCCCCATCATCATAGCGTCCTTTACAAACTTTTTGCCTGTTTTACCCACTCTTTACATTTTAACTCCTTATAGCTTTGTCGTGGCATTTATATTCTCACAGTTACACAGTTTTTCGAGTAACTGTGATGTTCTACAAGATAAACAGTAGGGAACGATCCTCTTCCAATTCCTTGTTTCCGGGAAATTTCATGTACGTCAAATTTGGGTAGACTGTTTGCAGCTGGTGGTATTGCTGAAATCATCAAAAGATAATCTGTTATAAAAATACACCAAAACTTAAAATACTTAAAAACACAATTTCCGTTGTTTCTTCTCATCATCTATTCTTTCCTCACTGTTGTAGCGCTATCCGAACAAATGACCCACGGTGTGAAACATAAAGATACTGTAATTTCGCATAATAAATAATATTTATAGCTATATTTACCCACAAACATTACCTGCAATTACATTTCTTGTAAGTCTCTATTGTAACTCTATAATAGCAACAGGCTGACAAAAACGCTGAAGATAGTTCGGTCAGTATTTTACATACTGTAAATTTCAGGGTCCCGAGTCCCACATCTCGGTCCCGAGTCCCGCAGTCCGAGTGGTCAAAGTCCTGGGTCCCACTTTTCCGATATGCCAATAAATAATTACTTTTTTATGATTTGCTTCATTTTTAAAGGCAAAAATATATCATGTATAATTTTCATTATTGTTTTTTAAACTACGTTCTGCAAAATATAAGATATAGCAGTAGAATCGAAAGTTTGTTTTTGATAGCGAAGGTAACACGAGGGATTGTCTTTATTAAAAATGCTATACTATTTACCCTTAAAAAAAACGCTAAAGCATGGTTTACATTTGGGACGCATGCGCTAAAACACAAGCAACCTACGCATGCGCAATGTAATTTTATGAAAACGCAACATCCTCGTCCCCAGGGTTTGTTTCCTGATGTCAAAGCCACTACCGCTTACTTGACGGCCTCGATGTCAAAAGGGCAAGAACCCCTATGGACGAGGTTGGTAAACGCAAGAACCACTGGGGACGAGGTTGGTAAACGCAAGAAAACATAAACAAACATGATGCATAAAGAAGACGTAGAAGAATTTTATTTCTCTAGTATTACAACGGTCTAAATACCAAAGAAACGGAAACAGAATAAAGAGAAAATTGAATTTACCACACTGTAGCGAGGCCGATGTAAACAAATTAACATTAAGCCGCTTTAAAAAGTGGTTTGTTATCTTTTTATCATGAAACAACGAATATTTCAAGAACAACTTTTTCTACCATCTTATCTTCGAAAAATTTCATTTTCAGTACTTTTTTAATATTTCCACTTCAAATTATCACAGCTTTTTTACTTCATGCTTGAGATAATATTCTTGCGTTTGTTGTTGCGTCTGCGTTCACAATACAAAAACTTTGCTGCAAATAACGTAGACGCAAAAGCAAAGATATTAACCATATTCGACGGATTCCGCCTCCCCTGACGGTTTTTTATTAACTCCTCATTGCTTTGTTATATGGCTATGATACTTACTGAGTTTCAATATCTATCTATTAGACACCTGCATGCTAAATTTTTAGGTCCCATACCTTTCAGAGGCTTTGATATTGGCCATTACTCGAAACTACCCCTAAAAATCTCTATGAAATCCTTATAATGGGGAAATATAATAACTCCTGTTAGAATTATCCTTAGAACTTGAAACTTTCAACACAACTTTGTTTCATCAAGAAGAATCATTTTGCATAATTTAGACACGTGACTAATCCGATTTCCCGTTTTGTCGGGTTTTACCCGAAAATCGAAAAATCCCGGATTTTCGGGCAATTTTTTATGCGATCCATGTAAAAACCGGAAGATATGTTAAGTAACTTTTATTTAGCTTTCAGAAACTTAAAACAGAATGTAAAAATTTGCTCTAGAACAAAAGTAATTAAATAATAAGCAGATAGTGGCATTTTTAACAAATTTCAAGCTTCTGATGACGTCAGAAAATGTGCTGCCGCAGGCAAAAATTTATTGCCGCCATTTTGTTCCTTTTGTGACGTACTATAAGTGTGCCACGTTTGATTCAATATGAACAACCCTGGAGGGGCGGATTCCGTCCCCCGGTCATAGTATGTTCGAAAAAACCCGGACCGAATAGGGTTAAAACTTTGTTTGATATCGTGCGTAAAGCTTATGCTTGCGTTTATGTTTGCGTCGAAGATGTTCACGCAGTCCTTTTCTGCTGTTTGTAGGCTAGTTTCAACACCGAAAGTACTGGGATCTGTTATCAATACTGTTATCAAATTAATGATTTATGTTTCTTTTGTGCAGTCTTGCCTAAAATTTGCTATCACATTTTTAAATGCGTTGTTCGATTTTAAACATTTTTTGTAGTCCCAGGGCAACCTCGTCTCCAGGACTATTTGCTTCTCAACAGCACTGCGCCTTCTGATGGTTCTAGTAAAAGGTGTTGGGGTCGAGCTTGGTCCCGGGAGCCATATTTTAGTTCCGGTTGTCAGCAACACAGTGCTGTAACTCTATTCTTTAGAGGTGTATTACTTATGACAAAGGACCTGAATGCATTCATGAACCCGCTGTGTAAAATCAACTTAGAGGGTACTCATATGGAGAAAAAACAGCCTGGCAAACCGGGGGCCTCGGTTGCCCGAGATACCGCAGTAGTATTTTTCTAGTGAAAAATGCTTTGCGTTTATATTTAAGAAACAGCCCGTCTAACCGAGATCTCGTCATACTGGTACCAGAATCTGGGTTTAGCGGGATAATTTTTTTCTTAATATGAACGCAATTTCTAAGTCAGTCCGGCTAAACCGAAGAATAAACTGTTTTGTCAAATTTTTATAACTGTGAAAATAATGTTATATGGATGGAGAATAAGAAATATAAATATAAAAAAGCTCCAGATGAATAACATTGTCATCGAATTTTATTGTGATGTTTTTATTGTTTTGACAAACTAAGCACAATTTTTTTTAGCACTCCCATGGATTACATTTTTTTGAGGAATCATCCTTGTAATTTAAATTTACTTTAGATATAAACAAACATCCGTGACTTTCTTCAGCCCGCCTAACCAGGCCACCACACCAAAACAAACTGGGCCGTACCTGCTTTCCGTGGTTGTCAGTAAAAAATATTATTTGCAGGAATTTATTTTCGTGGTTGGAGAAAAAAATATTTTACAGGGACAAAATTTTGCAAAACGCTGTAAAACATTTTCACCGAAATAATTTCTCCTATAAATTACCTTGTTTATTGATAAGAACGTCCAAATTTTAGGTTAGATAGCCTATTTTTAAGAAACTGGAGGGACTGGGCAGTCTTCAAAAACCGTACAAAACTAACAAACCTTTTCAAAAAAGAGAGAGAAATCTGTTCCCAACAAAACCTAAACGCTTTTTGCGTCAAGTTTTAAGCACTAAATGTTTCCTCAAAAAATTATTTTAACTTTCAAAAATAAAACTTCATATTTTTGGGCCTCCTTTTATAACCCCTCCCTTAAGCTTAAAAAACCCCTCCCTCCCTCTCTATTAAATGCCCTGGAGTTTATTAGAGTAATTAAATTTGACCATCAACAACCCTCAGGCTATTCATGTTATTAAATAGTGCCCTGGCTGTTACTAAGAATTATAGGAAAATTTTTTTTTTCTTTTTCTATAAATCACTAAGAATATGTACAGTTGTTTATATTTTCAAAAATAATTTTTTAATGATCCTTCTCTTTTAAACGCACCCTCTCATAACCACACGCCTAAATTTGGGGGGAAATAAGCGCCAGGGTGGTTAATAGAGAATGCAGGTATTCGTTTTTGGCTAGATTTAGAGGGGCTTCTACAACAATAGATTCTCCCTCCTTCATTTCTAGTAGCTAGCTACTAGCTATTCTATAGGCCCATGGGTTATACATACAAAAAACAGGCAGTCAGAAAAAAGTTAACAATACTATCTGACTATAAAAAAACAGTAATTATTTTCTGATAAGTCTTAGGCTGTATTTAAATCTTCCATGTCTTTGCCTCCATGATAATTTGGGATAACATATACATTAGTGAATTATCTCCATGATGAACTGAATAATATGTAGGCTCGGAGGACGTCCAGCACTTGTCACACCGCACTAGAAGTTGGTTTATTAAAAAACCATCTGTGACTTTCTCGGATTTAGAATATTCATCCAAGACATTGGATTAGATCGTGCGAATAGACAGAACCAAGCGCATGTTCACGAGGGATTATTTTTATAAGAAAGTATTAGTAAAGTTAAATTCCTAATACTTTCTTATACTTTCCTAAAACGGTCTGACGTAATAAAAGTTTGAGTTAACCGTTGCTTGAGTTGCCTAAAAAGGGACTATGTTTTCGGGACTATAAAAGGGACTTAAGGGACTATATTCAATTTTTGGTCTTTTCGCTAAATTAAATTCTCGCGAAGTACAATTTTTTAAAATCTTGTTTTTAGTTTTGGGGATATCAAGTTATTGTGTTTGCGTAAATTCACCAATTTTTGATCCCGCACGCATTTTGTTGAAACATCTTAAATTAAAAACAGAAATAATTTTTTCTTGCGCTGACATTGTGCCAGCTGTAGAAGTGGAGTGATCAGTCAGTGACTTCCGACACAGGTCCTGAGAACCCTTGCTACGTTAATTACAGAGATAGCCAACCTCGTCCCCAGGACTCTTTTTCTCTTTCTGACAATCTCGGACTGCATATTTTTTTGGTCCCAAAAATAAAGTTCTTCTAGTTCGTTCCAATTGTTCATTGTCCTGTTTCCGCCTTTATTTATTTTCCTGATATACAACTAGCGGTAACATTACGGCAGGTGAACGAAAGTAGTAAATTTGACACCCAATCAGATTGCGAGGATGACCATTCAGTGCCAGGGCTATTTCTTCTCGCCGTCCGAGATTGTCAGAAATAGAAAAAGAGCCCTGGGGACGAGGTTGAGAGATGACGATTCCTCTAATGAATCTAATTGAATCGTAAACTCTGAATGACAAATGCCTTCCAACTCTTTGACTCGTACCAGAAAAAAACAATCATGCAAATTATGTGATAGTATTTAGCCATTCGCGAAAATAAATTCACGCGAAATTAATTAAAACAGTCTATTCGCAAAATTAAATTCTCGCAAAAATTTATTCTATTAAAGTATTATGAAGAAAATGTCCCAAACAAAACTTTTATCAAATAACAAACGAATTTGTCTTTCCTTAGCCACAAGTGTTTTTTAAGATAATATTGACTAATTATATATGTATACGAAACATTGTTGTCTTTGTACTGTTGTCGGCAACTGTTAATGCAGTTGTTTATAAATCCTCATATACTTGGGGTTTGCAGTGCGCCAAAGTCGCACTGCTTCGACTGCAAAAAAGTCCAGAGATGTACAAAAAAGTCCACAGATGTGGCAAAAAAGTCCACAATGTGGCAAGGTACCAAAAGACCACTAAGTGGCGGTACAAAAAGTCCACACCAATGGCTGACAAGATTGTAGAAAACAGCACCACTCACCACGGTAGTCTGGTATTCGCAACTTGTCAAGGGCACAAGTGGGTGACGTGCTCGGCGCTTAAGCGTTTTGTTATAAGTTTTCTTAGTTAAAACAATTTGCATTATTCTTAAGTTTTTATTTTCAGGGTAATTAAAAAAAGTGTCAAAGAAATAAATGCATTTTGTTATAGTATTAATTTTATTTCCTTTTTTTTTTGTTCTACGGCTTTCAAACCGTAGAACTTTAAAACGGGTTTCTTTTTGTCGCCGTTTTTACTACCGAGACTTGTAAAGCACGGAAGGGTACTAGTCTAGTGTAGCGGTACGTTGGTTATTAGTTTTTAAGTGTAGGTAACAGAACTACCCTGCTGAACAAGATACAAAAAGCTATTATTTTTACAACATTTTGCATTATTATTTTATGTTCAGTTAGTTTGTTTCGCCAGTGGTGGTCTGAAATTTTATGAAGCTAGATTTAAATGAATGCACACAATAGAATACCTATATAACGGACACTCCCTAGGGACGAACTGATTTCAGGTCAAACTCTCGCAAGAAAATCTCTATAAGACGGACAGTTATAAGGGGAACGCTTTATAAAACGGACACTTTTTTTTTCGCACCAAATGACATTTTCTTTTGAAAAAGCTCTGTTTAAAGCGGACACTAGACAGGATACCTGGCTCTCTTTTCTGCTCTTGCGCTTCGATGTCTGTCCTGCTTTGGTATAATAATAACCCACCGTAGGAATGCAATTGCTACTTTCTGATTGGCTAATTTTTGCAGGGCAGTCGCGCAACAATATTGTTGATCCGTGGTCGTATCAACTAAACTAATGAAGAAAGCCACACCTCTTTAATTATATTATAGCGAGGCTGAGGATTAAAATTATGGATTTAATTTATTTCATTCACTATTTGGGTTTCGAAAGTCATCTCGAACTTTTTAGTTCAACTTTATTTTTCGATTAAACCTAAACAATTAGAAGCTGTAGTTAAAAAAGTTAAAATGTAGTTGATACCTTGTGTATTTAACCAACATATTATGGTAAAAGTTTAATCTACCAACTTCTTCCCAGTGTATGTTTGGAGTGTACATGTGCGCTCCATGTGTTTTCTGAAATTTAGCGCTTGGACTTTAAGGACATTAGGCTACTTCCTTGGGGTGCTTAAAATCATGTTACAGTATACAGTTGTATATTATTTTAAATCTTTTATAACAGAAAGAGATTGCTGAGAGCGGAAAAATCTATCAAGATTTCGAGGTGTGGATGCTTTTTCATGCTCAACACGAATAAGATGCTATTCTTTCTTGTTCAGAAAAGACAACCAGGCAACTGTAAACAACGTTCTATCTAAGTGTAATTGCTTAAAAGGTGTTTTAAATGGGATATTTTTAAATGTTCAAACTTATTAAAAATTATCATGCGGTAACTACATTGTTCTTTCTAAATATTTAAGCCATTATCATTATTATAAAGTAATATTTATACAGGTTTCACATACATATTACAATATATACATGAATATACTTCAACAAAATTAATTGCCATCTCTCGCGATTTTAGTTGTGAGTTTAGTTTACCAGACTAAGCGGACACATGAAACAGAAAAAACATTTGTTAAATTTTGATTTTCGTCTTTATTTCGCACATTTTTTAACTTTTTTATTTACAATCTCTAAAATATTTTTAATTTTTTTTTCGCCCAATCAACGCCCTTATCGACACCAACAAACTTGTATAGAACTGGAATTTCCATAACCCGCTGTTCTCATATCGAAATTTTTTTCCTGCCAAAGAACACGACTTCAGCCACTGGATGCCGGAATAATTCAGAACTTTAAAGTAGAGATAGGGAAATGTTCCTTCTAGCACAGCCGCGCACGCACGCACACAGACGGCCACGGTCAAACACAACAAATCCAGTACCATCCAACACAGGTCACTATAATTCATCAAATGAGTCAAAACATTTCTAGCACAATTCCCTAAAATTCCCCCGCACATCAAAATCATACATCAAATAAGTAAAAGGGGGAATTCCCTCTGCAATATGATGACGTCATCAAAAAATCAACGCATGCGCAATAAAAGATGCCATCCAATACGTAGATGTAATCTGCGGACTTTGTTGAAATTTGTATATATAAATGAGCTGGCTTAAGACGCGAGACATGTGCAATATATTTACCGACGAGGCCCCCTATATGTTCAAGGATATTCCGGACCATGCCAAGACGCAAGACATGTGCAACAAGGTCGTTGAAGGGAAGGCCTTGCTGCTCGAATATGTGCCGGATCGGTTCAAAACGCAGGACATGTGCAGCAAAGCCCCCGAAAGGTTCAATATGTAGGTGAAATCCATAAGTCATCCTAAACCCTTCGGGGATATAAGATGAAATCAAAAATACTACCATAATAAATGTGCATTAACTGTCAGAGAAAATTTGATATATTTGGAAGTGCAGTAGTCATGACCTTTATAGCCGGCATCGGTATAACCCTGCCGCTAATGGCATTGGCATTAGTAAAAGAATCAGAGAAGGAGAAGGAGAATGAATGGAGTATTAAGGACCTAGATGATCGTCTTGATGCCTTGGAATCATCAATAAATGGAAGAACAATGTAAGGACTGTGAACGTATTCTGGATGAGTATGACAGGTGTACCTGTGGACGAAGGTTTGTGGTGAAAGCTAAAATGCTGTGCTGGTACTGCTACCAGGAATACATCACGTATAATGGAGGTGGTTGTGCATGTACGATGACATGCAATTCTCTGAAGTCGTTTGAATTACAATAAAACAAGATGCTACAATTTGAAGAAGAAGTTGTCAACCCTAAAATTTTCTACAACTTTGCGACTACCTTTACAGACATTAATGATATCAATGTGGACTGCCTGACGGTGTCAGATCCAATACCTGCCAATGGAGGTAAGGATAATCGGTATATAGTAGGGTATCATACACAAGACCTCGTGGTAGCCCTGAGGGTAAAAACACCAAAAATATGGTCCCCACATGGGGCCAGCCGGTACAACGCCAATGCAGTACCGGCAATGAGTCTTGATTTTGAAGAGTACCCAGATTGGGTTGCCAAGTATCGTCAGGTCTGGAACAAGATATCCGAGTTGATATCTGAGCAATTGACGATGGAGCCTGTGAAAAAGGACCGTTACATCAATGCCAAACTTAAATACTACAAGGATGCCATCACGACTAAATTCCACGGTATGCCAGTACCCTATGATGAGCCATGCCAAGCCAGTGCTATTCTAGCTATCTCATGGTATATGTGCAAGGTAAAAACTACTACCCCCAGGTACATATTACCGAATGTCGGTATAAGGACTTCAAAAAAGAATTTTTGCTGAATGAGGATTAAAAAACCATATATTTTATAGGTCCTGTATGACCTATAAAATATATATTAAATTAAGGCCTATACTCAGGTGGGGGGTCTACATAGCGCTTGCATACTGCGCAGGTCGAACGTTTTTTAAAATTTCATCCCGTACCTCTTGCCTCCCTTCCTCTCGGCCTTTTGCAACTAGCTGGGCACGCTCCTGTTCATTAATAGCATTAACAATCTGCCTAACACGTTGACGTATTTGTTCTTTTAGCAGCATATACTTCTTATATTCCTGTGCTATGAGGGTGAACTCATAGTCGCTTATGACTCCATTCTCAATTGCTTTTGAGATAAGATCAATAATGGAATTCAGCTTTGTCTCCGCGAGTAATCTTATAGTCTCATGTTTTTTGGATTTCACACCCAACCCCTTCCCGGCGTTTCTCAGACCGGCTTGCCCTATCCCCATTGCTATGCTAATACCCCCATTGCAATAGCCAAAGGTACCCCTAGGCCAGAGGCCATAGCTCCTATACCAAGCCCTGAAGTGATAACGCTGATACCTAACAGACCATGGTCCGTATACCTCACCCAGGTCCCATGCATCTTGAACTTCTTTGCGAGTCTGTTCCTCTCCTTGATCTCATCCCGCAGGTACTTTTTAATATCACCGATCTTCCCAAGCCTATACTTTTGGCTTTCCTCGCGGTATATCGGTACTTTGTGTAGGTGCACTCGGCAAACTAGGGTATAGTTTGCTGATATCGCTCATCTTTATTCTATCAATAGCTGCATGGTTATCCCAGTGAACGAAACGTTTTTCTCATGGTGTAATTCGTCTGTTAGCATGAACTCGAGGCGATCTATAGAGTCTTTTAAGGACATGTAAATTGGGGTATCAAAACTCCAGGTCAGCATGTCACCCCAAGCGTTTAATTCCTTGGTGGGGAGTAAGGCCAGAATTTTAGACTTTTTGCCATCTAGCAAGCAGTCGTCTTCATCCAATTGAGGGCACACAAGCCTTAGCCTGTGGTAGATATCAGTTTTATACTCGGAATCGTAGTCACCGGCCTGGTAGTCTTTCTTACTAGGATCGTAGGGGAGGCCCATGAGCTCTTGCAATTTTCGATGAATGACCACCGTATACCCGGCACTTACACGTAGCCTGCAGAGTCCATTTTTCAGGACAAACAGCTTGATTTTATCCCCTGCCTGACTGTTGACGATAACTGCCAGGTCCTCGATCTTGTACAAGCCATTCATGATCTCAATTCGAGTAACCCTCTGATCGGGCCCCGTTTTACGGATGGCAAAATCATTGTCGCTATAAATATTCAACCATGTAGGTCTAATGGCTAGAGATTTCAAGGCAATCCTACTATCTTGCCCTAAATAGTCATTAAATTTTGTGGGCTTATCGATATCAGTAATATATAGTTGCTTCATCCTTTTCTTCTAACAAGAAAGGAATGAACATATATTCATAAAACCCCAAGGCAAGGTACAAGCCCAACAGGGGAGAATGGCTACTTGGTGTAACCAACTTGGAGCATCAGGACCTGTATGTATCGACGGAGTCACACATTTCTGTGGCATTCCCCGAGTTTACCAAATACCCCATCAAGGTTACAACAACCTACCTGAACGACCCTGTCATTCAGGGCTGGACAAGAGGACAAGCCCTGGACTACTGGAATATTCAGGTGAACTTTGCAACCCATTGCGCAAGCACTGCACTAGGTATATCCGCTAAGCACCTAACAGGCTCCGTACCCCTTGTAAACTCCATATTCAAATTTCATATCTATTACCACATGCGTCGTATCCTGGCAAGAATGAAGGTACCCATGTCTTTCAACGATAGTTTTAGTCAGTACAAAAACCCCTACTCAACCTCCGGGTATGCGCAGGCATGTCGCGAATATGGTGCGGACCCTAACGGTCTATACAAGACCAAATCAGTATCGGCATCATTGACTAACGGAAGATGGTGGCCACAGGTTGATGGTGATTGGGCCAAATTCATCATCTCAGCAAGTCAAGGTCTGACATCGGAAGGCCTGACCAAACTAAGCGAGAGTATAAGGGTTTATGTGGTCCTATTACTTGGGTCGCAGGCAGGGGCCAAGGCATCCTTACTCGGGTCCGGTGCGGACAACTACACAGCAAGACAGATTTTAATGCAGAAATTTGAAGCCATGGTACAACGCCAAGAGAATGTGGGGCATGATATCACGGAATTCCAGAAGGTGTTGCAATATGCTAGAACACCAGTGAATTTTGCCGTTATGCCCAGCGTGTACATGTTGCCCTCGGACATGAACCTACGTATAGGTAAGATTGAGGGGTATAACAACAATATTTTGATCGCACCTGCCAATGTAAATGTGGGGGCACAGGTTGATGTGAATAACAAACCTATTGCGAGGCATACTATCAAAACACCTATACATACTACGCCCCCTGGGCATATTACCAAAACGCCTATACATACTACACCCCCCAAGCATATTACCAAAACACCTATACATGCCACACCCCTTAGGCATACCGAGCATACCATCAGACATGTGGCAGATATCAAACTACATCCCAGGCATACCATACCACCAACACCTCCTATACATCCCCCTGAACAACCCCCACAAAACCAACACGAGGATACCAAGGCCGCATTAATCATGACAGGCGTGGGCCTTATTATTGCCTACATATGGCTGAAGAAATAGCTAAATATTACACCTTACCAACATAGACCACGACAAACTCAACGGCGGCAGCGATTGCCATGTACAGATGCTTGGCTGCGTATTCGACAACAGTTGCCGCTACCCTCAAAAAGAATGAGACTATTGTACCCATGATCCCCGGCAATGCAACACCTGCCTTACCTGCTAGGTATTTCAGGAACTTTCCGAGCCTTTCAAGCTGCTTCTCTACAAACCCCTTCCCTGCAGCACTTCTTCCTGCAGCACCCGCTGCGGCACCCCCTCCCGTAGCTGCAAGTACGATGGTGCTTATTAATAGGCCAATAGCTGAGACTATGCTCGCTATGGTTATACCCTGCTCCCTGAAGAGGATCTTTAGCTTCTCCAGCAAAGACGTGTCATCTCCAGCGATTTTCATCAGGGTCTCCTTGATGGTCCTCAGCTGACTGTAAATTTGAGAGGAAAGTAAGCCATGTGCATTCTGCGTGGCCTTTTTTTTATCATTCAATTTTTCCATCTTATCCTCAAGCTCCTTGATTTTCCCATCAAGGATATCTTGCTGTCCCTTAGCTGTCCCTTAGCTGCCCCGGCTTTCTGCTTCTCGAATTCTTTCACCTTACCCCTTGCCTTGTCGATCTGGCTATCGTATGTGATCATCTTGTTTTTCAGGCTTTTCAAGTTGCCCCGTATGGTTTGGAGTTCGAGGTTAAGCCCCCTTCTTTCACGTTCAGTGATACCTTCTTCATCAGTACCACCAAATGAAGTTTCTTCTATAAAGCTATCCGCGGCATCCATAAATTCCTCCATCGATTCTATAGATTGCGTCGAAATGCTATCGTCGGCCCTGTCCTTCCCCACAATGTCATCAATCTGTTGCCCAAGTGCCCGGGTCGCTGCCCTACCTTTGTTGGGTGTAGTGGTCTACCTTCAAATTTGAGGTTATGGCTCCGGGCGATCTAAATCCAGCACCTTTTTCCTTGTAAATACGCTCCGTAATATCTATACCCTTGAAATAAAGACGTCCCCCCTCTTCCCTAAATTCATCATAAGGTATCATTATAAGCTTCCCCAGCAGCCTCGTATCCTGACTAAGATGAGCATAGAGGCTATCAACCTTTGATTTTAATATTTTTTTCTCTGCTCCTCAAGTATAGACCCCGGAGCACCCTGTTGTTCTCCTTGGGTTGAGGGCCCTGGCGTTGATGGAAGTTGCTGTGTTGATGGAAGTTTTGACGTAGTATCGGGCCTATCATCCCTCCCACCCTCCTCATCCAGAAGATCGTGATCAAATACTGGATTAGTTGGCATTTAT
>JASGCC010004683.1:0-18952 GCA_030067915.1 Hydractinia echinata | reverse complement strand
TCAAATTAAGAAGAAATGTTATTTCTTGGAGTCAATTGTCTCATTTATGCACATTTATAAGTCAAAGTCTAAAATCAGTTCAATTAAGTCCACAGTCAATCGTTTCACTGTTAAAAGCGATGCAACCTAGTAATATCAGAAAAATATCGCTAAATACATGTTGGTACGAATATGTGACGCAACCGTTGTAACTCAACGGATGATACCGCTAGAAAGTCAATGAAATGTATTTTTTGAAACTGTCTCTATTTCTTCAGCGCGCGCTAAAACGCCTAGGATGCGGTCCCACAGTAAAAAATGATTTTATTATCTAAATTTTAAATAAAGCGCTACCACAGCGCCAGTGTAATCGCTGAGTTCGCAATCATGTCAAATTAAGAAGAATGTTATTTCTTGGAGTACAATTGTCTCATTTTATCACATTTATAAGGTCAAAGTCCAAAATCAGTTCAATTAAGTCCACAGTCAATCGTTTCACTGTTAAAGCGATGCAACCTAGTATATCAGAAAAATATCGCTAAATACATGTTTGGTACGAATATGTGACGCAAACCGTTGTAACTCAAACGGATGATACGCGTTAGAAAGTCAATGAAATGTAGTTTTTGAAACTGTCTCTATTTCTTCAGCGCGCGCTAACGGCTAGGATTGGTCCCACAGTAAAAAATGACTTATTTATCTAAATTTTTAAATAAAGCGCTACCAGAGCGCCAGTGTAATCGCTGAGTTCCAGCAATCATGTCAAATTAAGAAAGAATGTTATTTCTGGAGTCCAATTGTCTCATTTATCACATATAGGTCAAAGTCCAAAATCAGTTCAATTAAGTCCCACAGTCAATCGTTTCACTGTTAAAGCGATGCAACCTAGTAATATCAGAAAAATTCTAAATACATGTTGGTACGAATATGTGACGCAACCGTTGTAACTCAAACGGATTGATACGTAGAAAGTCATGAAATGTAGTTTTTAAAACTGTCTCTATTTCTTCACGCGCGCTAACGGCTAGGATTGGTCCCACAGTAAAAATGACTTTATTATCTAAATTTTTAATAAAGCGCTACCACAGCGCCCAGTGTAATCGCTGAGTTCCAGCAATCATGTCAAATTAAGAAGAATGTTATTTCTTGGAGTACAATTGTCTCATTTATCACATTTATAAGGTCAAAGTCCAAAATCAGTTCAATTAAGTCCCACAGTCAATCGTTTCACTGTTAAAAGCGATGCAACCTAGTAATATCAGAAAAATATCGCTAAATACATGTTGGTACGAATATGTGACGCAACCGTTGTAACTCAAACGGATTGATACCGTTCGAAAGTCAATGAAATGTAGTTTTTGAAACTGTCTCTATTTCTTAGCGCGCGCACGGCTAGGATTGGTCCCAGTAAAAAATGACTTATTTATCTAAATTTTTAAATAAAGCGCTACCACAGCGCCCAGTGTAATTGCTGAGTTCCAGCAATCATGTCAAATTAAGAAGAATGTTATTTCTTGGAGTCCAATTGTCTCATTTATCACATTTATAAGTCAAAGTCCAAAATCAGTTCAATTAAGTCCCACAGTCAATCGTTTCACTGTTAAAAGCGATGCAACCTAGTAATATCAGAAAAATATCGCTAAATACATGTTGGTACGAATATGTGACGCACCGTTGTAACTCAAACGGACTGATACCGTAGAAAGTCAATGAAATGTAGTTTTGAAACTGTCTCTATTCTTCACGCGCTCTTCACGCACGCTAACGGCTAGGATTGGTCCCACAGTAAAAATGACTTATTTATCTAAATTTTTAAAAAAGCGCTACACAGCCCAGTGTAATCGCTGAGTTCCAGCAATCATGTCAAATTAAGAAGAATGTTATTTCTTGGAGTCCAATTGTCTCATTTATCACATTTATAAGGTCAAAGTCCAAAATCAGTTCAATTAAGTCCCACAGTCAATCGTTTCACTGTTAAAAGCGATGCAACCTAGTAATATCAGAAAAATATCGCTAAATACATGTTGGTACGAATATGTGACGCAACCGTTGTAACTCAAACGGATTGATACCGTTAGAAAGTCAATGAAATGTAGTTTTTGAAACTGTCTCTATTTCTTCAGCGCGCGCTAACGGCTAGGATTGGTCCCACAGTAAAAAATGACTTATTTATCTAAATTTTTAAATAAAGCGCTACCACAGCGCCCAGTGTAATCGCTGAGTTCCAGCAATCATGTCAAATTAAGAAGAATGTTATTTCTTGGAGTCCAATTGCTCATTTATCACATTTATAAGGTCAAAGTCCAAAATCAGTTCAATTAAGTCCCACAGTCAATCGTTTCACTGTTAAAAGCGATGCAACCTAGTAATATCAGAAAAATATCGCTAAATACATGTTGGTACGAATATGTGACGCAACCGTTGTAACTCAAACGGATTGATACCGTTAGAAAATGAAATGTAGTTTTTGAAACTGTCTCTATTTCTTCAGCGCGCGCTAACGGCTAGGATTGGTCCCACAGTAAAAAATGACTTATTTATCTAAATTTTAAATAAAGCGCTACCAGAGCGCCAGTGTAATCGCTGAGTTCCAGCAATCATGTCAAATTAAGAAGAATGTTATTTCTTGGAGTCCAATTGTCTCATTTATACAAATAAGGTCAAAGTCCAAAATCAGTTCAATTAAGTCCCACAGTCAATCGTTTCACTGTTAAAAGCGATGCAACCTAGTAATATCAGAAAAATATCGCTAAATACATGTTGGTACGAATATGTGACGCAACCGTTGTAACTCAAACGGATGATACCGTTAGAAAGTCAATGAAATGTAGTTTTTGAAACTGTCTCTATTTCTTCAGCGCGCGCTAACGCTAGGATTGGTCCCACAGTAAAAAATGACTTATTTATCTAAATTTTTAAATAAAGCGCTACCACAGCGCCCAGTGTAATCGCTGAGTTCCAGCAATCATTCAAATTAAGAAGAATGTTATTTCTTGGAGTCCAATTGCTCATTTATCACATTTATAAGGTCAAAGTCCAAAATCAGTTCAATTAAGTCCCACAGTCAATCGTTTCACTGTTAAAAGCGATGCAACCTAGTAATATCGGAAAAATATCGCTAAATACATGTTGGTACGAATATGTGACGCAACCGTTGTAACTCAAACGATTGATACCGTTGAAAGTCAATGAAATGTAGTTTTTGAAACTGTCTCTATTTCTTCAGCGCGCGCTAACGGCTAGGATTGGTCCCACAGTAAAAAATGACTTATTTATCTAATTTTTAAATAAAGCGCTACCACAGCGCCCAGTGTAATTGCTGAGTTCCAGCAATCATGTCAAATTAAGAAGAATGTTATTTCTTGGAGTCCAATTGTCTCATTTATCACATTTATAAGGTCAAAGTCCAAAATCAGTTCAATTAAGTCCCACAGTCAATCGTTTCACTGTTAAAAGCGATGCAACCTAGTAATATCAGAAAAATATCGCTAAATACATGTTGGTACGAATATGTGACGCAACCGTTGTAACTCAAACGGACTGATACCGTTAGAAAGTCAATGAAATGTAGTTTTTGAAACTGTCTCTATTTCTTCAGCGCGCGCTAACGGCTAGGATTGGTCCCACAGTAAAAAATGACTTATTTATCTAAATTTTTAAATAAAGCGCTACCACAGCGCCCAGTGTAATGCTGAGTTCCAGCAATCATGTCAAATTAAGAAGAATGTTATTTCTTGGAGTCCAATTGTCTCATTTATCACATTTATAAGGTCAAAGTCCAAAATCAGTTCAATTAAGTCCCACAGTCAATCGTTTCACTGTTAAAAGCGATGCAACCTAGTAATATCAGAAAAATATCGCTAAATACATGTTGGTACGAATATGTGACGCAACCGTTGTAACTCAAACGGACTGATACCGTTAGAAAGTCAATGAAATGTAGTTTTTGAAACTGTCTCTATTTCTTCAGCGCGCGCTAACGGCTAGGATTGGTCCCACAGTAAAAAATGACTTATTTATCTAAATTTTTAAATAAAGCGCTACCACAGCGCCCAGTGTAATGCTGAGTTCCAGCAATCATGTCAAATTAAGAAGAATGTTATTTCTTGGAGTCCAATTGTCTCATTTATCACATTTATAAGGTCAAAGTCCAAAATCAGTTCAATTAAGTCCCACAGTCAATCGTTTCACTGTTAAAAGCGATGCAACCTAGTAATATCAGAAAAATATCGCTAAATACATGTTGGTACGAATATGTGACGCAACCGTTGTAACTCAAACGGACTGATACCGTTAGAAAGTCAATGAAATGTAGTTTTTGAAACTGTCTCTATTTCTTCAGCGCGCGCTAACGGCTAGGATTGGTCCCACAGTAAAAAATGACTTATTTATCTAAATTTTTAAATAAAGCGCTACCGCAAGGTCAAAGTCAAAATCAGTTCCAATTAAGTCCCACAGTCAATCGTTTCACTGTTAAAAGCGATGCAACCTAGTAATATCAGAAAAATATCGCTAAATACATGTTGGTACGAATATGTGACGCAACCGTTGTAACTCAAACGGACTGATACCGTTAGAAAGTCAATGAAATGTAGTTTTGAAACTGTCTCTATTTCTTCAGCGCGCGCTAACGGCTAGGATTGGTCCCACAGTAAAAAATGACTTATTTATCTAAATTTTTAAATAAAGCGCTACCACAGCGCCCAGTGTAATTGCTGAGTTCCAGCAATCATGTCAAATTAAGAAGAATGTTATTTCTTGGAGTCCAATTGTCTCATTTATCACATTTATAAGGTCAAAGTCCAAAATCAGTTCAATTAAGTCCCACAGTCAATCGTTTCACTGTTAAAAGCGATGCAACCTAGTAATATCAGAAAAATATCGCTAAATACATGTTGGTACGAATATGTGACGCAACCGTTGTAACTCAAACGGACTGATACCGTTAGAAAGTCAATGAAATGTAGTTTTTGAAACTGTCTCTATTTCTTCAGCGCGCGCTAACGGCTAGGATTGGTCCCACAGTAAAAAATGACTTATTTATCTAAATTTTTAAATAAAGCGCTACCACAGCGCCCAGTGTAATGCTGAGTTCCAGCAATCATGTCAAATTAAGAAGAATGTTATTTCTTGGAGTCCAATTGTCTCATTTATCACATTTATAAGGTCAAAGTCCAAAATCAGTTCAATTAAGTCCCACAGTCAATCGTTTCACTGTTAAAAGCGATGCAACCTAGTAATATCAGAAAAATATCGCTAAATACATGTTGGTACGAATATGTGACGCAACCGTTGTAACTCAAACGGACTGATACCGTTAGAAAGTCAATGAAATGTAGTTTTTGAAACTGTCTCTATTTCTTCAGCGCGCGCTAACGGCTAGGATTGGTCCCACAGTAAAAAATGACTTATTTATCTAAATTAAATAAGCGCTATCACAGGTCAAAGTCCAAAATCAGTTCAATTAAGTCCCACAGTCAATCGTTTCACTGTTAAAAGCGATGCAACCTAGTAATATCAGAAAAATATCGCTAAATACATGTTGGTACGAATATGTGACGCAACCGTTGTAACTCAAACGGACTGATACCGTTAGAAAGTCAATGAAATGTAGTTTTTGAAACTGTCTCTATTTCTTCAGCGCGCGCTAACGGCTAGGATTGGTCCCACAGTAAAAAATGACTTATTTATCTAAATTTTTAAATAAAGCGCTACCACAGCGCCCAGTGTAATTGCTGAGTTCCAGCAATCATGTCAAATTAAGAAGAATGTTATTTCTTGGAGTCCAATTGTCTCATTTATCACATTTATAAGGTCAAAGTCCAAAATCAGTTCAATTAAGTCCCACAGTCAATCGTTTCACTGTTAAAAGCGATGCAACCTAGTAATATCAGAAAAATATCGCTAAATACATGTTGGTACGAATATGTGACGCAACCGTTGTAACTCAAACGGACTGATACCGTTAGAAAGTCAATGAAATGTAGTTTTTGAAACTGTCTCTATTTCTTCAGCGCGCGCTAACGGCTAGGATTGGTCCCACAGTAAAAAATGACTTATTTATCTAAATTTTTAAATAAAGCGCTACCACAGCGCCCAGTGTAATGCTGAGTTCCAGCAATCATGTCAAATTAAGAAGAATGTTATTTCTTGGAGTCCAATTGTCTCATTTATCACATTTATAAGGTCAAAGTCCAAAATCAGTTCAATTAAGTCCCACAGTCAATCGTTTCACTGTTAAAAGCGATGCAACCTAGTAATATCAGAAAAATATCGCTAAATACATGTTGGTACGAATATGTGACGCAACCGTTGTAACTCAAACGGACTGATACCGTTAGAAAGTCAATGAAATGTAGTTTTTGAAACTGTCTCTATTTCTTCAGCGCGCGCTAACGGCTAGGATTGGTCCCACAGTAAAAAATGACTTATTTATCTAAATTTTTAAATAAAGCACTACCACAGCGCCCAGTGTAATTGCTGAGTTCCAGCAATCATGTCAAATTAAGAAGAATGTTATTTCTTGGAGTCCAATTTGCTCATTTATCACATTTATAAGGTCAAAGTCCAAAATCAGTTCAATTAAGTCCCACAGTCAATCGTTTCACTGTTAAAAGCGATGCAACCTAGTAATATCAGAAAAATATCGCTAAATACATGTTGGTACGAATATGTGACGCAACCGTTGTAACTCAAACGGACTGATACCGTTAGAAAGTCAATGAAATGTAGTTTTTGAAACTGTCTCTATTTCTTCAGCGCGCGCTAACGGCTAGGATTGGTCCCACAGTAAAAAATGACTTATTTATCTAAATTTTTAAATAAAGCGCTACCCACAGTGTAAAGTTCCAAATCATTCAATTAAGTCCCACAGTCAATCGTTTCACTGTTAAAAAAAAAAGCGATGCAACCTAGTAATATCAGAAAAATATCGCTAAATACATGTTGGTACGAATATGTGACGCAACCGTTGTAACTCAAACGGACTGATACCGTTAGAAAGTCAATGAAATGTAGTTTTTGAAACTGTCTCTATTTCTTCAGCGCGCGCTAACGGCTAGGATTGGTCCCACAGTAAAAAATGACTTATTTATCTAAATTTTTAAATAAAGCGCTACCACAGCGCCCAGTGTAATTGCTGAGTTCCAGCAATCATGTCAAATTAAGAAGAATGTTATTTCTTGGAGTCCAATTGTCTCATTTATCACATTTATAAGGTCAAAGTCCAAAATCAGTTCAATTAAGTCCCACAGTCAATCGTTTCACTGTTAAAAGCGATGCAACCTAGTAATATCAGAAAAATATCGCTAAATACATGTTGGTACGAATATGTGACGCAACCGTTGTAACTCAAACGGACTGATACCGTTAGAAAGTCAATGAAATGTAGTTTTTGAAACTGTCTCTATTTCTTCAGCGCGCGCTAACGGCTAGGATTGGTCCCACAGTAAAAAATGACTTATTTATCTAAATTTTTAAATAAAGCGCTACCACAGCGCCCAGTGTAATTGCTGAGTTCCAGCAATCATGTCAAATTAAGAAGAATGTTATTTCTTGGAGTCCAATTGTCTCATTTATCACATTTATAAGGTCAAAGTCCAAAATCAGTTCAATTAAGTCCCACAGTCAATCGTTTCACTGTTAAAAGCGATGCAACCTAGTAATATCAAAAAATATCGCTAAATACATGTTGGTACGAATATGTGACGCAACCGTTGTAACTCAAACGGACTGATACCGTTAGAAAGTCAATGAAATGTAGTTTTTGAAACTGTCTCTATTTCTTCAGCGCGCGCTAACGGCTAGGATTGGTCCCACAGTAAAAAATACTTATTTTCTAAATTTTTAAATAAAGCGCTACCACAGCGCCCAGTGTAATGCTGAGTTCCAGCAATCATGTCAAATTAAGAAGAATGTTATTTCTTGGAGTCCAATTGTCTCATTTATCACATTTATAAGGTCAAAGTCCAAAATCAGTTCAATTAAGTCCCACAGTCAATCGTTTCACTGTTAAAAGCGATGCAACCTAGTAATATCAGAAAAATATCGCTAAATACATGTTGGTACGAATATGTGACGCAACCGTTGTAACTCAAACGGACTGATACCGTTAGAAAGTCAATGAAATGTAGTTTTTGAAACTGTCTCTATTTCTTCAGCGCGCGCTAACGGCTAGGATTGGTCCCACAGTAAAAAATGACTTATTTATCTAAATTTTTTAAATAAAGCGCTATCACAGGTCAAAGTCCAAAATCAGTTCAATTAAGTCCACAGTCAATCGTTTCACTGTTAAAAGCGATGCAACCTAGTAATATCAGAAAAATATCGCTAAATACATGTTGGTACGAATATGTGACGCAACCGTTGTAACTCAAACGGACTGATACCGTTAGAAAGTCAATGAAATGTAGTTTTTGAAACTGTCTCTATTTCTTCAGCGCGCGCTAACGGCTAGGATTGGTCCCACAGTAAAAAATGACTTATTTATCTAAATTTTTAAATAAAGCGCTACCACAGCGCCCAGTGTAATTGCTGAGTTCCAGCAATCATGTCAAATTAAGAAGAATGTTATTTCTTGGAGTCCAATTGTCTCATTTATCACATTTATAAGGTCAAAGTCCAAAATCAGTTCAATTAAGTCCCACAGTCAATCGTTTCACTGTTAAAAGCGATGCAACCTAGTAATATCAGAAAAATATCGCTAAATACATGTTGGTACGAATATGTGACGCAACCGTTGTAACTCAAACGGACTGATACCGTTAGAAAGTCAATGAAATGTAGTTTTTGAAACTGTCTCTATTTCTTCAGCGCGCGCTAACGGCTAGGATTGGTCCCACAGTAAAAAATGACTTATTTATCTAAATTTTTAAATAAAGCGCTACCACAGCGCCCAGTGTAATGCTGAGTTCCAGCAATCATGTCAAATTAAGAAGAATGTTATTTCTTGGAGTCCAATTGTCTCATTTATCACATTTATAAGGTCAAAGTCCAAAATCAGTTCAATTAAGTCCCACAGTCAATCGTTTCACTGTTAAAAGCGATGCAACCTAGTAATATCAGAAAAATATCGCTAAATACATGTTGGTACGAATATGTGACGCAACCGTTGTAACTCAAACGGACTGATACCGTTAGAAAGTCAATGAAATGTAGTTTTTGAAACTGTCTCTATTTCTTCAGCGCGCGCTAACGGCTAGGATTGGTCCCACAGTAAAAAATGACTTATTTATCTAAATTTTTAAATAAAGCGCTACCACAAGTCAAAGTCCAAAATCAGTTCAATTTAAGTCCCACAGTCAATCGTTTCACTGTTAAAAGCGATGCAACCTAGTAATATCAGAAAAATATCGCTAAATACATGTTGGTACGAATATGTGACGCAACCGTTGTAACTCAAACGGACTGATACCGTTAGAAAGTCAATGAAATGTAGTTTTTGAAACTGTCTCTATTTCTTCAGCGCGCGCTAACGGCTAGGATTGGTCCCACAGTAAAAAATGACTTATTTATCTAAATTTTTAAATAAAGCGCTACCACAGCGCCCAGTGTAATTGCTGAGTTCCAGCAATCATGTCAAATTAAGAAGAATGTTATTTCTTGGAGTCCAATTGTCTCATTTATCACATTTATAAGGTCAAAGTCCAAAATCAGTTCAATTAAGTCCCACAGTCAATCGTTTCACTGTTAAAAGCGATGCAACCTAGTAATATCAAAAAATATCGCTAAATACATGTTGGTACGAATATGTGACGCAACCGTTGTAACTCAAACGGACTGATACCGTTAGAAAGTCAATGAAATGTAGTTTTTGAAACTGTCTCTATTTCTTCAGCGCGCGCTAACGGCTAGGATTGGTCCCACAGTAAAAAATGACTTATTTATCTAAATTTTTAAATAAAGCGCTACCGCATGTCAAAGTCCAAAATCAGTTCAAATTAAGTCCCACAGTCAATCGTTTCACTGTTAAAAGCGATGCAACCTAGTAATATCAGAAAAATATCGCTAAATACATGTTGGTACGAATATGTGACGCAACCGTTGTAACTCAAACGGACTGATACCGTTAGAAAGTCAATGAAATGTAGTTTTTGAAACTGTCTCTATTTCTTCAGCGCGCGCTAACGGCTAGGATTGGTCCCACAGTAAAAAATGACTTATTTATCTAAATTTTTAAATAAAGCGCTACCACAGCGCCCAGTGTAATGCTGAGTTCCAGCAATCATGTCAAATTAAGAAGAATGTTATTTCTTGGAGTCCAATTGTCTCATTTATCACATTTATAAGGTCAAAGTCCAAAATCAGTTCAATTAAGTCCCACAGTCAATCGTTTCACTGTTAAAAGCGATGCAACCTAGTAATATCAGAAAAATATCGCTAAATACATGTTGGTACGAATATGTGACGCAACCGTTGTAACTCAAACGGACTGATACCGTTAGAAAGTCAATGAAATGTAGTTTTTGAAACTGTCTCTATTTCTTCAGCGCGCGCTAACGGCTAGGATTGGTCCCACAAAAAAATGACTTATTTATCTAAATTTTTAAATAAAGCGCTACCACAGCGCCCAGTGTAATTGCTGAGTTCCAGCAATCATGTCAAATTAAGAAGAATGTTATTTCTTGGAGTCCAATTGTCTCATTTATCACATTTATAAGGTCAAAGTCCAAAATCAGTTCAATTAAGTCCCACAGTCAATCGTTTCACTGTTAAAAGCGATGCAACCTAGTAATATCAGAAAAATATCGCTAAATACATGTTGGTACGAATATGTGACGCAACCGTTGTAACTCAAACGGACTGATACCGTTAGAAAGTCAATGAAATGTAGTTTTTGAAACTGTCTCTATTTCTTCAGCGCGCGCTAACGGCTAGGATTGGTCCCACAGTAAAAAATGACTTATTTATCTAAATTTTAAATAAAGCGCTACCACAGCGCCCAGTGTAATTGCTGAGTTCCAGCAATCATGTCAAATTAAGAAGAATGTTATTTCTTGGAGTCCAATTGTCTCATTTATCACATTTATAAGGTCAAAGTCCAAAATCAGTTCAATTAAGTCCCACAGTCAATCGTTTCACTGTTAAAAGCGATGCAACCTAGTAATATCAGAAAAATATCGCTAAATACATGTTGGTACGAATATGTGACGCAACCGTTGTAACTCAAACGGACTGATACCGTTAGAAAGTCAATGAAATGTAGTTTTTGAAACTGTCTCTATTTCTTCAGCGCCGCTAACGGCTAGGATTGGTCCCACAGTAAAAAATGACTTATTTTTAAATTCTAAATTTTTAAATGTCAAAAGCGTCTTATCACATTTATAAGGTCAAAGTCCAAAATCAGTTCAATTAAGTCCCACAGTCAATCGTTTCACTGTTAAAAGCGATGCAACCTAGTAATATCAGAAAAATATCGCTAAATACATGTTGGTACGAATATGTGACGCAACCGTTGTAACTCAAACGGACTGATACCGTTAGAAAGTCAATGAAATGTAGTTTTTGAAACTGTCTCTATTTCTTCAGCGCGCGCTAACGGCTAGGATTGGTCCCACAGTAAAAAATGACTTATTTATCTAAATTTTTAAATAAAGCGCTACCACAGCGCCCAGTGTAATTGCTGAGTTCCAGCAATCATGTCAAATTAAGAAGAATGTTATTTCTTGGAGTCCAATTGTCTCATTTATCACATTTATAAGGTCAAAGTCCAAAATCAGTTCAATTAAGTCCCACAGTCAATCGTTTCACTGTTAAAAGCGATGCAACCTAGTAATATCAGAAAAATATCGCTAAATACATGTTGGTACGAATATGTGACGCAACCGTTGTAACTCAAACGGACTGATACCGTTAGAAAGTCAATGAAATGTAGTTTTTGAAACTGTCTCTATTTCTTCAGCGCGCGCTAACGGCTAGGATTGGTCCCACAGTAAAAAAACTTATTTATCTAAATTTTTAAATAAAGCGCTACCACAGCGCCCAGTGTAATTGCTGAGTTCCAGCAATCATGTCAAATTAAGAAGAATGTTATTTCTTGGAGTCCAATTGTCTCATTTATCACATTTATAAGGTCAAAGTCCAAAATCAGTTCAATTAAGTCCCACAGTCAATCGTTTCACTGTTAAAAGCGATGCAACCTAGTAATATCAGAAAAATATCGCTAAATACATGTTGGTACGAATATGTGACGCAACCGTTGTAACTCAAACGGACTGATACCGTTAGAAAGTCAATGAAATGTAGTTTTTGAAACTGTCTCTATTTCTTCAGCGCGCGCTAACGGCTAGGATTGGTCCCACAGTAAAAAATGACTTATTTATCTAAATTTTTAAATAAAGCGCACCGAGAGTTCAAATGTCAAAATCAGTTCCAATTAATCCCACAGTCAATCGTTTCACTCGTTTTGTTAAAAGCGATGCAACCTAGTAATATCAGAAAAATATCGCTAAATACATGTTGGTACGAATATGTGACGCAACCGTTGTAACTCAAACGGACTGATACCGTTAGAAAGTCAATGAAATGTAGTTTTTGAAACTGTCTCTATTTCTTCAGCGCGCGCTAACGGCTAGGATTGGTCCCACAGTAAAAAATGACTTATTTATCTAAATTTTTAAATAAAGCGCTACCACAGCGCCCAGTGTAATGCTGAGTTCCAGCAATCATGTCAAATTAAGAAGAATGTTATTTCTTGGAGTCCAATTGTCTCATTTATCACATTTATAAGGTCAAAGTCCAAAATCAGTTCAATTAAGTCCCACAGTCAATCGTTTCACTGTTAAAAGCGATGCAACCTAGTAATATCAGAAAAATATCGCTAAATACATGTTGGTACGAATATGTGACGCAACCGTTGTAACTCAAACGGACTGATACCGTTAGAAAGTCAATGAAATGTAGTTTTTGAAACTGTCTCTATTTCTTCAGCGCGCGCTAACGGCTAGGATTGGTCCCACAGTAAAAAATGACTTATTTATCTAAATTTTTAAATAAAGCGCTACCACAGCGCCCAGTGTAATTGCTGAGTTCCAGCAATCATGTCAAATTAAGAAGAATGTTATTTCTTGGAGTCCAATTGTCTCATTTATCACATTTATAAGGTCAAAGTCCAAAATCAGTTCAATTAAGTCCCACAGTCAATCGTTTCACTGTTAAAAGCGATGCAACCTAGTAATATCAGAAAAATATCGCTAAATACATGTTGGTACGAATATGTGACGCAACCGTTGTAACTCAAACGGACTGATACCGTTAGAAAGTCAATGAAATGTAGTTTTTGAAACTGTCTCTATTTCTTCAGCGCGCGCTAACGGCTAGGATTGGTCCCACAGTAAAAAATGACTTATTTATCTAAATTTTTAAATAAAGCGCTACCACAGCGCCCAGTGTAATTGCTGAGTTCCAGCAATCATGTCAAATTAAGAAGAATGTTATTTCTTGGAGTCCAATTGTCTCATTTATCACATTTATAAGGTCAAAGTCCAAAATCAGTTCAATTAAGTCCCACAGTCAATCGTTTCACTGTTAAAAGCGATGCAACCTAGTAATATCAGAAAAATATCGCTAAATACATGTTGGTACGAATATGTGACGCAACCGTTGTAACTCAAACGGACTGATACCGTTAGAAAGTCAATGAAATGTAGTTTTTGAAACTGTCTCTATTTCTTCAGCGCGCTAACGGCTAGGATTGGTCCCACAGTAAAAAATGACTTATTTATCTAAATTTTTAAATAAAGCGCTACCACAGTCAAAGTCAAAAAATTTCAGTCAATTTATCAAGGTCCCAAAATCAGTTCAAGTCGTTTCACTGTTAAAAGCGATGCAACCTAGTAATATCAGAAAAATATCGCTAAATACATGTTGGTACGAATATGTGACGCAACCGTTGTAACTCAAACGGACTGATACCGTTAGAAAGTCAATGAAATGTAGTTTTTGAAACTGTCTCTATTTCTTCAGCGCGCGCTAACGGCTAGGATTGGTCCCACAGTAAAAAATGACTTATTTATCTAAATTTTTAAATAAAGCGCTACCACAGCGCCCAGTGTAATTGCTGAGTTCCAGCAATCATGTCAAATTAAGAAGAATGTTATTTCTTGGAGTCCAATTGTCTCATTTATCACATTTATAAGGTCAAAGTCCAAAATCAGTTCAATTAAGTCCCACAGTCAATCGTTTCACTGTTAAAAGCGATGCAACCTAGTAATATCAGAAAAATATCGCTAAATACATGTTGGTACGAATATGTGACGCAACCGTTGTAACTCAAACGGACTGATACCGTTAGAAAGTCAATGAAATGTAGTTTTTGAAACTGTCTCTATTTCTTCAGCGCGCGCTAACGGCTAGGATTGGTCCCACAGTAAAAAATGACTTATTTATCTAAATTTTTAAATAAAGCGCTACCACAGCGCCCAGTGTAATTGCTGAGTTCCAGCAATCATGTCAAATTAAGAAGAATGTTATTTCTTGGAGTCCAATTGTCTCATTTATCACATTTATAAGGTCAAAGTCCAAAATCAGTTCAATTAAGTCCCACAGTCAATCGTTTCACTGTTAAAAGCGATGCAACCTAGTAATATCAGAAAAATATCGCTAAATACATGTTGGTACGAATATGTGACGCAACCGTTGTAACTCAAACGGACTGATACCGTTAGAAAGTCAATGAAATGTAGTTTTTGAAACTGTCTCTATTTCTTCAGCGCGCGCTAACGGCTAGGATTGGTCCCACAGTAAAAAAATGACTTATTTATCTAAATTTTTAAATAAAGCGCTACCACAGCGCCCAGTGTAATTGCTGAGTTCCAGCAATCATGTCAAATTAAGAAGAATGTTATTTCTTGGAGTCCAATTGTCTCATTTATCACATTTATAAGGTCAAAGTCCAAAATCAGTTCAATTAAGTCCCACAGTCAATCGTTTCACTGTTAAAAGCGATGCAACCTAGTAATATCAGAAAAATATCGCTAAATACATGTTGGTACGAATATGTGACGCAACCGTTGTAACTCAAACGGACTGATACCGTTAGAAAGTCAATGAAATGTAGTTTTTGAAACTGTCTCTATTTCTTCAGCGCGCCTAACGGCTAGGATTGGTCCCACAGTAAAAAATGACTTATTTATCTAAATTTTTAAATAAAGCGCTACCACAGCGCCCAGTGTAATTGCTGAGTTCCAGCAATCATGTCAAATTAAGAAGAATGTTATTTCTTGGAGTCCAATTGCTCATTTATCACATTTATAAGGTCAAAGTCCAAAATCAGTTCAATTAAGTCCCACAGTCAATCGTTTCACTGTTAAAAGCGATGCAACCTAGTAATATCAGAAAAATATCGCTAAATACATGTTGGTACGAATATGTGACGCAACCGTTGTAACTCAAACGGACTGATACCGTTAGAAAGTCAATGAAATGTAGTTTTTGAACTGTCTCTATTTCTTCAGCGCGCGCTAACGGCTAGGATTGGTCCCACAGTAAAAATGACTTATTTATCTAAATTTTTAAATAAAGCGCTACCACAGCGCCCAGTGTAATTGCTGAGTTCCAGCAATCATGTCAAATTAAGAAGAATGTTATTTCTTGGAGTCCAATTGTCTCATTTATCACATTTATAAGGTCAAAGTCCAAAATCAGTTCAATTAAGTCCCACAGTCAATCGTTTCACTGTTAAAAGCGATGCAACCTAGTAATATCAGAAAAATATCGCTAAATACATGTTGGTACGAATATGTGACGCAACCGTTGTAACTCAAACGGACTGATACCGTTAGAAAGTCAATGAAATGTAGTTTTTGAAACTGTCTCTATTTCTTCAGCGCGCGCTAACGGCTAGGATTGGTCCCACAGTAAAAATGACTTATTTATCTAAATTTTTAAATTAAAGCGCTAACAACAGGTCCAAAGTCCAAAATCAGTTCATATTAAGTCCCACAGTCAATCGTTTCACTGTTAAAAGCGATGCAACCTAGTAATATCAGAAAAATATCGCTAAATACATGTTGGTACGAATATGTGACGCAACCGTTGTAACTCAAACGGACTGATACCGTTAGAAAGTCAATGAAATGTAGTTTTTGAAACTGTCTCTATTTCTTCGCGGCTAACGGCTAGGATTGGTCCCACAGTAAAAAATGACTTATTTATCTAAATTTTTAAATAAAGCGCTACCACAGCGCCAGTGTAATTGCTGAGTTCCAGCAATCATGTCAAATTAAGAAGAATGTTATTTCTTGGAGTCCAATTTCTCATTTATCACATTTATAAGGTCAAAGTCCAAAATCAGTTCAATTAAGTCCCACAGTCAATCGTTTCACTGTTAAAAGCGATGCAACCTAGTAATATGAAAAATATCGCTAAATACATGTTGGTACGAATATGTGACGCAACCGTTGTAACTCAAACGGACTGATACCGTTAGAAAGTCAATGAAATGTAGTTTTTGAAACTCTATTTCTTCAGCGCGCGCTAACGGCTAGGATTGGTCCCACAGTAAAAAATGACTTATTTATCTAAATTTTTAAATAAAGCGCTACCACAGCGCCAGTGTAATGCTGAGTTCCAGCAATCATGTCAAATTAAGAAGAATGTTTTCTTGGAGTCCAATGTTATCACATTTATAAGGTCAAAGTCCAAAATCAGTTCAATTAAGTCCCACAGTCAATCGTTTCACTGTTAAAAGCGATGCAACCTAGTAATATCAGAAAATATCGCTAAATACATGTTGGTACGAATATGTGACGCAACCGTTGTAACTCAAACGGACTGATACCGTTAGAAAGTCAATGAAATGTAGTTTTTGAAACTGTCTCTATTTCTTCAGCGCGCGCTAACGGCTAGGATTGGTCCCACAGTAAAAAATGACTTATTATCTAAATTTTTAAATAAAGCGCTACCACAGCGCCCAGTGTAATCGCTGAGTTCCAGCAATCATGTCAAATTAAGAAGAATGTTATTTCTTGGAGTCCAATTGTCTCATTTATCACATTTATAAGGTCAAAGTCCAAAATCAGTTCAATTAAGTCCCACAGTCAATCGTTTCACTGTTAAAAGCGATGCAACCTAGTAATATCAGAAAAATATCGCTAAATACATGTTGGTACGAATATGTGACGCAACCGTTGTAACTCAAACGGACTGATACCGTTAGAAAGTCAATGAAATGTAGTTTTTGAAACTGTCTCTATTTCTTCAGCGCGCGCTAACGGCTAGGATTGGTCCCACAGTAAAAAATGACTTATTTATCTAAATTTTTAAATAAAGCGCTACCACAGCGCCCAGTGTAATTGCTGAGTTCCAGCAATCATGTCAAATTAAGAAGAATGTTATTTCTTGGAGTCCAATTGTCTCATTTATCACATTTATAAGGTCAAAGTCCAAAATCAGTTCAATTAAGTCCCACAGTCAATCGTTTCACTGTTAAAAGCGATGCAACCTAGTAATATCAGAAAAATATCGCTAAATACATGTTGGTACGAATATGTGACGCAACCGTTGTAACTCAAACGGACTGATACCGTTAGAAAGTCAATGAAATGTAGTTTTTGAAACTGTCTCTATTTCTTCAGCGCGCGCTAACGGCTAGGATTGGTCCCACAGTAAAAAATGACTTATTTATCTAAATTTTTAAATAAAGCGCTACCACAGCGCCCAGTGTAATGCTGAGTTCCAGCAATCATGTCAAATTAAGAAGAATGTTATTTCTTGGAGTCCAATTGTCTCATTTATCACATTTATAAGGTCAAAGTCCAAAATCAGTTCAATTAAGTCCCACAGTCAATCGTTTCACTGTTAAAAGCGATGCAACCTAGTAATATCAGAAAAATATCGCTAAATACATGTTGGTACGAATATGTGACGCAACCGTTGTAACTCAAACGGACTGATACCGTTAGAAAGTCAATGAAATGTAGTTTTGAAACTGTCCTATTTCTTCAGCGCGCGCTAACGGCTAGGATTGGTCCCACAGTAAAAAATGACTTATTTATCTAAATTTTTAAATAAAGCGCTACCACAGCAGTCAAATGTCAAAATCATGTTTCAATTAAGTCCATCAGTGTCATCAATCGTTTCACTGTTAAAAGCGATGCAACCTAGTAATATCAGAAAAATATCGCTAAATACATGTTGGTACGAATATGTGACGCAACCGTTGTAACTCAAACGGACTGATACCGTTAGAAAGTCAATGAAATGTAGTTTTGAAACTGTCTCTATTTCTTCAGCGCGCGCTAACGGCTAGGATTGGTCCCACAGTAAAAAATGACTTATTTATCTAAATTTTTAAATAAAGCGCTACCACAGCGCCCAGTGTAATTGCTGAGTTCCAGCAATCATGTCAAATTAAGAAGAATGTTATTTTTGGAGTCCAATTGTCTCATTTATCACATTATAAGGTCAAAGTCCAAAATCAGTTCAATTAAGTCCCACAGTCAATCGTTTCACTGTTAAAAGCGATGCAACCTAGTAATATCAGAAAAATATCGCTAAATACATGTTGGTACGAATATGTGACGCAACCGTTGTAACTCAAACGGACTGATACCGTTAGAAAGTCAATGAAATGTAGTTTTTGAAACTGTCTCTATTTCTCAGCGCGCGCTAACGGCTAGGATTGGTCCCACAGTAAAATGACTTATTTATCTAAATTTTTAAATAAAGCGCTACCACAGCGCCCAGTGTAATTGCTGAGTTCCAGCAATCATGTCAAATTAAGAAGAATGTTATTTCTTGGAGTCCAATTGTCTCATTTATCACATTTATAAGGTCAAAGCCCAAAATCAGTTCAATTAAGTCCCACAGTCAATCGTTTCACTGTTAAAAGCGATGCAACCTAGTAATATCAGAAAAATATCGCTAAATACATGTTGGTACGAATATGTGACGCAACCGTTGTAACTCAAACGGACTGATACCGTTAGAAAGTCAATGAAAGTTTTTGAAACTGTCTCTATTTCTTCAGCGCGCG
>JASGCC010004682.1:0-18957 GCA_030067915.1 Hydractinia echinata | reverse complement strand
GACAATTATCTTGTATCAACACGAAAAATCGCAAATATATGATACTCGTCTCTTTTAAATGCCTCGTTTATCAATTTTACGGCTAAAATATATAGAACCTGAGAGTTGTTGACCCTAAAGTACAATTATCTGTATCAATACGAAAAATCGCAAATATATGACACTCGTCCTTTTAAATGCCTCGTTTATCAATTTTACGGCTAAAATATATAGAACCTGAGACAAGGTTGTCGGCCTAAATGACAATTATGCTGTATCAATACGAAAAATCGCAAATATATAACACTCGTCTCTTTAAATGCCTCGTTTATCAATTACGGCTAAAATATAAGAACCTGAGACGAGGTTGTTGACCCTAAAGTACAATTATCCTGTATCAATACAAAAAATCGCAAATATATGAGACACTCGTCTCTTTTAAATGCCTCGTTTATCAATTTTACGGCTAAAATATATAGAACCTGAGACGAGGTTGTCGTCCCTAAATGACAATTATCTTGTATCATACGAAAAATCGCAAATATATAACACTCGTCTCTTTTAAATGCCTCGTTTATCAATTTTACGGCTAAAATATATAGAACCTGAGACGAGGTTGCGTCCCTAAATACAATTATCTTGTATCAATACGAAAAATCGCAAATATATGACACTCGTCTCTCTTTGAAATGCCTCGTTTATCAATTTTACGGCTAAAATATATAGAACCTGAGACGAGGTTGGACCCTAAAGTACAATTATCTGTATCAATAAAAAAATCGCAAATATATGAGACACTCGTCTCTTTGAAATGCCTCGTTTATCAATTTTACGGCTAAAATATAAGAACCTGAACGAGTTTTGACCCTAAAGTACAATTATCCTGTATAATACAAAAATCGCAAATATATGAACACTCGTCTTTTAAATGCCTCGTTTATCAATTTTACGGCTAAAATATATAGAACCTGAGACGAGGTTGTCGTCCCTAAATGACAATTATCTTGTATAATACGAAAAATCGCAAATATATAACACTCGTCTCTTTTAAATGCCTCGTTTATCAATTTTACGCTAAAATATATAGAACCTGAGACGAGGTTGACGTCCCTAAATGACAATTATCTTGTATCAATACGAAAAATCGCAAAATATATGACACTCGTCTCTTTTAAATGCCTCGTTTATCAATTTTACGGCTAAAATATATAGAACCTGAGACGTTGTTGACCCTAAAGTACAATTATCCTGTATCAATACAAAAATCGCAAATATATGAGACACTCGTCTCTTTAAATGCCTCGTTTATCAATTTTACGGCTAAAATATAAAACCTGAAACGAGTTTTGACCCTAAAGTACAATTATCTGTATCAATACGAAAAATCGCAAATATATAACACTTCACTTTAAATGCCTCGTTTATCAATTACGGCTAAATATATAGAACCTGAGACGAAGTTGTGACCCTAAATACAATTATCCTGTATAATAAAAAAATCGCAAATATATGACACTCGTCTCTTTTAAATGCCTCGTTTATCAATTTTACGGCTAAAATATATAGAACCTGAGACGAGGTTGTCGTCCCTAAAGTGACAATTATCTTGTATCAATACGAAAAATCGCAAATATATGAACTCGTCTCTTTTAAATGCCTCGTTTATCAATTTACGGCTAAAATATATAGAACCTGAGACGAGGTTTGACCCTAAATGACAATTATCTGTATCAATACGAAAAATCGCAAATATATGACACTCGTCACTTTTAAATGCCTCGTTTATCAATTACGGCTAAAATATAAGAACCTGAGACGAGGTTGTTGACCCTAAATACAATTATCTGTATCAATACAAAAATCGCAAATATATGAACACTCGTCTCTTTTAAATGCCTCGTTTATCAATTTTACGGCTAAAATATATATAACCTGAGACGAGGTTGTGTCCCTAAAGACAATTATCTTGTATCAATACAAAAATCGCAAATATATGACACTCGTCTTTAAATGCCTCGTTTATCAATTTTACGGCTAAAATATATAGAACCTGAGACGTTGTTGACCCTAAAGTACAATTATCTGTATCAATACGAAAAATCGCAAATATATGAACACTCGTCTCTTTAAATGCCTCGTTTATCAATTTTACGGCTAAAATATAAAACCTGAACGAAGTTTTGACCCTAAAGACAATTATCCTGTATCAATACGAAAAATCGCAAATATATAACACTCGTCTCTTTAAATGCCTCGTTTATCAATTTTACGGCTAAAATATAAGAACCTGAGACGAGTTGTTGACCCTAAAGTACAATTATCCTGTATCAATACAAAAATCGCAAATATATAGACACTCGTCTTTTAAATGCCTCGTTTATCAATTTTACGGCTAAAATATAAGAACCTGAACGAGTTGTTGACCCTAAAGACAATTATCCTGTATCAATACGAAAAATCGCAAATATATAACACTCGTCTCTTTTAAATGCCTCGTTTATCAATTTTACGGCTAAAATATAAGAACCTGAGACGAGGTTGTGACCCTAAAGTACAATTATCTGTATCAATACAAAAAATCGCAAATATATGACACTCGTCTCTTTTAAATGCCTCGTTTATCAATTTTACGGCTAAAATATATAGAACCTGAGACGAGGTTTTGTCCCTAAATGACAATTATCTTGTATCAATACGAAAAATCGCAAATATATGAACTCGTCTCTTTTAAATGCCTCGTTTATCAATTTTACGGCTAAAATATATAGAACCTGGACAGGTTTCGACCCTAAATGACAATTATCTGTATCAATACGAAAAATCGCAAATATATAACACTCGTCACTTTAAATGCCTCGTTTATCAATTACGGCTAAAATATAAGAACCTGAACGAGGTTGTTGACCCTAAAGTACAATTATCCTGTATCAATACGAAAAATCGCAAATATATGAGACACTCGTCTCTTTTAAATGCCTCGTTTATCAATTTTACGGCTAAAATATATAGAACCTGAGACGAGGTTGTCGTCCCTAAATGACAATTATCTTGTATCAAATAAAAATCGCAAATATATGACACTCGTCTCTTTTAAATGCCTCGTTTATCAATTTTACGGCTAAAATATATAGAACCTGAGACGTTGTTGACCCTAAAGTACAATTATCCTGTATCAATACAAAAATCGCAAATATATGAGACACTCGTCTCTTTTGAAATGCCTCGTTTATCAATTTTACGGCTAAAATATAAAACCTGAGACGAGTTTTGACCCTAAAGACAATTATCCTGTATCAATACGAAAAATCGCAAATATATAACACTCGTCACTTTAAATGCCTCGTTTATCAATTTTACGGCTAAAATATAAGAACCTGAGACGAGGTTGTTGACCCTAAAGTACAATTATCTGTATCAATACAAAAAATCGCAAATATATGAGACACTCGTCTTTTAAATGCCTCGTTTATCAATTTTACGGCTAAAATATATAGAACCTGAGACGAGGTTGTCGTCCCTAAATGACAATTATCTTGTATCAATACGAAAAATCGCAAATATATAACACTCGTCTCTTTTAAATGCCTCGTTTATCAATTTTACGGCTAAAATATATAGAACCTGAGAGGTTGTTGACCCTAAATACAATTATCTTGTATCAATACGAAAAATCGCAAATACATGACACTCGTCACTTTGTAAATGCCTCGTTTATCAATTTACGGCTAAAATATATAGAACCTGGACGAGGTTGTCGTGCCTAAATGACAATTATCTGTATCAATACGAAAAATCGCAAATATATAACACTCGTCACTTTAAATGCCTCGTTTATCAATTTACGGCTAAAATATAGAACCTGAGACGAGGTTGTTGACCCTAAAGTACAATTATCTGTATCAATACAAAAAATCGCAAATATATGAGACACTCGTCTCTTTTAAATGCCTCGTTTATCAATTTTACGCTAAAATATATAGAACCTGAGACGAGGTTGTCGTCCCTAAATGACAATTATCTTGTATAAATACGAAAAATCGCAAATATATAACACTCGTCTCTTTTAAATGCCTCGTTTATCAATTTTACGACTAAAATATATAGAATCTGAGACGAGGTTGACGTCCCTAAATGACAATTATCTTGTATCAATACGAAAAATCGCAAATATATGATACTCGTCTCTTTAAATGCCTCGTTTATCAATTTTACGGCTAAATATATAAGAACCTGAGACGTTGTTGACCCTAAAGTACAATTATCCTGTATCAATAAAAAATCGCAAATATATGAGACACTCGTCTCTTTGAAATGCCTCGTTTATCAATTTTACGGCTAAAATATAAGAACCTGAACGAGGTTGTTGACCCTAAATACAATTATCCTGTATCAATACGAAAAATCGCAAATATATAACACTCGTCACTTTTAAATGCCTCGTTTATCAATTTTACGGCTAAATATATGAACCTGAACGAGTTGTTGACCTAAATACAATTATCCTGTATCAATACAAAAATCGCAAATATATAACACTCGTCTCTTTTAAATGCCTCGTTTATCAATTTTACGCTAAAATATATAGAACCTGAGACGAGGTTGTCGTCCCTAAATGACAATTATCTTGTATCAATACGAAAAATCGCAAATATATGACACTCGTCTCTTTTAAATGCCTCGTTTATCAATTTTACGGCTAAAATATATAGAACCTGAGACGAGGTTGTCGTCCTAAATGACAATTATCTGTATCAATACGAAAAATCGCAAATATATAACACTCGTCTCTTTTAAATGCCTCGTTTATCAATTTTACGACTAAAATATATAGAACCTGAGACGAGGTTGTCGTCCCTAAATACAATTATCTTGTATCAATACGAAAAATCGCAAATATATGACACTCGTCTCTTTTAAATGCCTCGTTTATCAATTTAGGCGAAATATATAGAACCTGAGACGAGGTTGTCGTCCCTAAATGACAATTATCTGTATCAATACGAAAAATCGCAAATATATAACACTCGTCACTTTTGAAATGCCTCGTTTATCAATTACGGCTAAAATATAAGAACCTGAGACGAGGTTGTTGACCTAAATACAATTATCCTGTATCAATACGAAAAATCGCAAATATATAGACACTCGTCTTTGAAATGCCTCGTTTATCAATTTTACGGCTAAAATATAAAACCTGAACGAGGTTCTTGACCCTAAAGACAATTATCCTGTATCAATACGAAAAATCGCAAATATATAACACTCGTCACTTTTAAATGCCTCGTTTATCAATTTACGGAAATATAAGAACCTGAGACGAGTTGTTGACCCTAAAGTACAATTATCCTGTATAATACGAAAAATCGCAAATATATAACACTCGTCTCTTTTAAATGCCTCGTTTATCAATTTTACTACTAAAATATATAGAACCTGAGACGAGGTTGTTGACCCTAAATGACAATTATCTTGTATCAATACGAAAAATCGCAATATATATGACACTCGTCTCTTTTAAATGCCTCGTTTATCAATTTTAGGCTAAAATATAAGAACCTGAAGAGGTTGTTGACCCTAAAGTACAATTATCTGTATCAATACGAAAAATCGCAAATATATGACACTCGTCTCTTTTAAATGCCTCGTTTATCAATTTTACGCTAAAATATATAGAACCTGAGACGGGTTGTCGTCCTAAATGACAATTATTTGTAAATACGAAAAATCGCAAATATAGATACTCGTCTCTTTTAAATGCCTCGTTTATCAATTTTACGGCTAAAATATATAGAACCTGAGACGAGTTGTCACCCTAAATGACAATTATCTTGTATCAATACGAAAAATCGCAAATATATAACACTCGTCTCTTTTAAATGCCTCGTTTATCAATTTTACGCTAAAATATATAGAACCTGAGACGAGGTTGCGTCCCTAAATGACAATTATCTTGTATCAATACGAAAAATCGCAAATATATAACACTCGTCTCTTTTAAATGCCTCGTTTATCAATTTTACGACTAAAATATATAGAACCTGAGACGAGGTTGTCCCTAAATGACAATTATCTTGTATCAATACGAAAAATCGCAAATATATGATACTCGTCTCTTTTAAATGCCTCGTTTATCAATTTTACGGCTAAAATATATAGAACCTGAGACGAGGTTGTCCCTAAATGACAATTATCTTGTATCAATACGAAAAATCGCAAATATATGACACTCGTCTCTTTTAAATGCCTCGTTTATCAATTTTACGGCTAAAATATATAGAACCTGAGAGGTTGTTGACCCTAAAGTACAATTATCCTGTATCAATACAAAAAATCGCAAATATATGAGACACTCGTCTCTTTAAATGCCTCGTTTATCAATTTTACGGCTAAAATATAAGACCTGAACGAGTTGTTGACCCTAAAGTACAATTATCTGTATCAATACGAAAAATCGCAAATATATAACACTCGTCACTTTAAATGCCTCGTTTATCAATTTACGGCTAAAATATAAGAACCTGAACGAGTTGTTGACCCTAAAGTACAATTATCTTGTATCAATACGAAAAATCGCAAATATATGACACTCGTCACTTTAAATGCCTCGTTTATCAATTTTACGGCTAAAATATATAGAACCTGGACAAGGTTGTCGTGCCTAAATGACAATTATCTGTATCAATACGAAAAATCGCAAATATATAACACTCGTCACTTTAAATGCCTCGTTTATCAATTACGGCTAAAATATAAGAACCTGAGACGAGTTGTTGACCCTAAATACAATTATCCTGTATAATACAAAAAATCGCAAATATATAACACTCGTCTCTTTTAAATGCCTCGTTTATCAATTTTACACTAAAATATATAGAACCTGAGACGAGGTTGACGTCCCTAAATGACAATTATCTTGTATCAAACAAAAAATCGCAAATATATGATACTCGTCTCTTTTAAATGCCTCGTTTATCAATTTTAGGCTAAAATATAAGAACCTGAAGAGGTTGTTGACCCTAAATACAATTATCCTGTATCAATACGAAAAATCGCAAATATATGAACACTCGTCTTTTAAATGCCTCGTTTATCAATTTTACGGCTAAAATATATAGAACCTGAGACGAGGTTGTCACCCTAAATGACAATTATCTTGTATCAATACGAAAAATCGCAAATATATAACACTCGTCTCTTTTAAATGCCTCGTTTATCAATTTTACGACTAAAATATATAGAATCTGAGACGAGGTTGGCGTCCCTAAATGACAATTATCTTGTATCAACGAAAAATCGCAAATATATGATACTCGTCTCTTTTAAATGCCTCGTTTATCAATTTTACGGCTAAAATATATAGAACCTGAGACGCTGTTGACCCTAAAGTACAATTATCCTGTATCAATACGAAAAATCGCAAATATATGAGACACTCGTCTCTTTGAAATGCCTCGTTTATCAATTTTACGGCTAAAATATAAAACCTGAACGAAGTTGTTGACCCTAAAGTACAATTATCCTGTATCAATACGAAAAATCGCAAATACATGACACTTGTCACTTTGAAATGCCTCGTTTATCAATTCCACGGCTAAATATAAGAACCTGAGACGAGGTTGTTGACCTAAATACAATTATCCTGTATCAATACAAAAAATCGCAAATATATAGACACTCGTCTCTTTGAAATGCCTCGTTTATCAATTTTACGGCAAAAATATAAAAACCTGAAACGAAGTTGTTGACCTAAAGTACAATTATCCTGTATCAATACGAAAAATCGCAAATATATAACACTTGTCACTTTGAAATGCCTCGTTTATCAATTCCACGGCTAAATATAAGAACCTGAGACGAAGTTGTTGACCCTAAAGTACAATTATCCTGTATCAATACAAAAATCGCAAATATATGAGACACTCGTCTCATTTAAATGCCTCGTTTATCAATTTTACGACTAAAATATATAGAACCTGAGACGTTGTTGACCCTAAATGACAATTATCTTGTATCATACAAAAAATCGCAAATATATAACACTCGTCTCTTTTAAATGCCTCGTTTATCAATTTTACGACTAAAATATATAGAATCTGAGACCAGGTTGACGTCCCTAAATGACAATTACCTTGTATCAACCCGAAAAATCGCAAATATATGATACTCGTCTCTTTTAAATGCCTTGTTTATCAATTTTATGGCTAATATATAAGAACCTGAAAAGAGGTTGTTGACCCTAAAGTACAATTATCCTGTATCAATACGAAAAATCGCAAATATATGAGACACTCGTCAATTTTAAATGCCTCGTTTATCAATTTTACGACTAAAATATATAGAAACTGAGACGAGGTTGTCGTTCCTAAATGACAATTATTTTGCATTAATACGAAAAATCGCAAATATATGATACTCGTCTCTTTTAAATGCCTCGTCTATCAATTTTACGGCTAAAATATAAGAACCTGAAACGAGGTTGTTGACCCTAAAGTACAATTATCCTGTATCAATACGAAAAATCGCAAATATATGAGACACTCGTCAATTTTAAATGCCTCGTTTATCAATTTTAAGGAAGAACCTGAAAAGAGGTTGTTGACCCTAAAGTACAATTACCTGTATCAATAAGAAAAACCGCAAATATATGAGACACTCGTCAAATTTAAATGCCTCGTTTATCAATTTTACGACTAAAATATATAGAACCTGAGACGAGGTTGTCGTTCCTAAATGACCATTATTTTGCATAAATACGAAAAATCGCAAATATATGATACTCGTCTCTTTTAAATGCCTCGTTTATCAATTTTACGGCTAAAATATAAGAACCTGAAACGAGGTTGTTGACCGTAAAGTACAATTATCCTGTATCAATACGAAAAATCGCAAATATATGAGACACTCGTCAATTTTAAATGCCTCGTTTATCAATTTTACGACTAAAATATATAGAACCTGAGACGAGGTTGTCGTCCCTAAATGACAATTATCTTGTATCAATACGAAAAATCGCAAATATATGATACTCGTCTCTCTTAAATGCCTCGTTTATCAATTTTAGGGCTAAAATAAATAGAGCCTGAGATGTTGTTGACCCTAAAGTACAATTATCTTGTATCAATACGAAAAATCGCAAATACATGACACTCGTCACTTTGATATGCCTCGTTTATAAGGCCTAATATATAGAACCTGGGACAAGGTTGTCGTGCCTAAATGACAATTATGCTGTATCAATACGAAAATTCGCAAATATATAACACTCGTCACTTTGAAATGCCTCGTTTATCAATTCCACGGCTAAAATATAAGAACCTGAGACGAGGTTGTTGACCCTAAAGTACAATTATCCTGTATCATTACAAAAAATCGCAAATATATGAGACACTCGTTTCTTTTAAATGCCTCGTTTATCAATTTTACCGCTAAAATATATAGAACCTGAGACGAGGTTGTCGACCCTAAATGACAATTATCTTGTATAAATACGAAAAATCGCAAATATATAACACTCGTCTCTTTTAAATGCCTCGTTTATCAATTTTACGGCTAAAATATATAGAACCTGAGACATTGTTGACCCTAAGGTACAATTATCCTGCATCAATACAAAAAATCGCAAATATATGAGACACTCGTCTCTTTGAAATGCCTCGTTTATCAATTTTAAGGCTAAAATATAAGAACCTGAAAAGAGGTTGTTGACCTTAAAGTACAATTATCCTGTATCAATAAGAAAAATCGCAAATATATGAGACACTCGTCTCTTTTAAATGCCTCGTTTATCAATTTTACGACTAAAATATATAGAACCTGAGACGAGGTTGTCGTCCCTAAATGACAATTATCTTGTATCAATACGAAAAATCGCAAATACATGACACTCGTCACTTTGAAATGCCTCGTTTATCAATTCCACGGCTAAAATATAAGAACCTGAGACGAGGTTGTTGACCCTAAAGTACAATTATCCTGTATCAATGCAAAAAATCGCAAATATATGAGACACTCGTCTCATTTAAATGCCTCGTTTATCAATTTTACGGCTAAAATATATAGAACCTGAGACGAGGTTGTCGTCCCTAAATGACAATTATCTTGTATCAATACGAAAAATCGCAAATATATGATACTCGTCTCTTTTAAATGCCTCGTTTATCAATTTTATGGCTAAAATATATAGAGCATGAGATGTTGTTGACCCTAAAGTACAATTATCTTGTATCAATACGAAAAATCGCAAATACATGACACTCGTCACTTTGATATGCGTCGCTTATCAATTCTAAGGCCGAAATATGTAGAACAAGGTTGTCGTGCCTAAATGACAATTATCCCAGTAAACACAAAGACGTCTTAAAGACGTCTTTTCTCGTCTCTAGCTCGTTCGGACGTCTTTCGACCAGAAAAAGGCGTCTTAAAGACGTCTTTATAAGACGAGTCAAATCTCGTTCAAAAGAAACGTCTTAAAGACGTCTTTATTTGGTCTCTGTAAGACAAGTATAATCTCGTTCGAAATGAATGTCATCATTTCTTTTCGTTTTAAAGATAATTTTACAAGAAGCAAATAACTACGTACAAATAAACGTTTTTGATATTTCAGAATTTTTTATACAGAGGTAGCCAAAAATTCGAATTAAATTTGTCTAAAAAAAGGATACATTTTACAATGAAAACAGCGTTCGAAAGACCGCATAGAATAAACTTGTAAAGAACATCGTTCTATTTCAACAAATGTTGCATTTGACGTTTACTTTTGAACAGAAAGGAATAATGTGCTCCATAAAACAACAAGTAAATAGTAAAGCAAAATGCTGTATTTACCCGAGATACGAATGGAGGATGTAAGTATCTTAGTAAGTAAGTATCTTAGATTCTTTTTGTACTTTCTCGGGCAGAAACATTCGCGATTTTTGGTCTTTCACGCGGAAGATTATGCTTACGACTTATTTTAAGCGAGTTTTAAATCAAGGGGAGCTTTCATCAATACTTGGGAAAATAATACTTTAAATACTTAGTTTTAGCTTCACTATCCCTTCCCCTTCAAGTGCAGGTTACACATGTTCTAAAATTTTAGACCTATAAAGTTTGTTCTTGAAAAAAAAAACAGTAGCTATTTTATATATTGGTGAAATGACTGAAATGCATTTTATTAAAGGGTTGTTTGGATATAACTTCAAAGAATAAACACATCATCCAACGTGCACAATATGACAGGCATATTTTACAAGCAAGGCTCAGACCGAAGTGTTGATTGGCGAAAATAAAATGACGCTGTTGTTCAAGACAACCTTCAAAGATACTAACTGTTATTGTTCATGGTCAACAATTTTAATTTTGTAGTATTACACTGTACATTTTGTGTTACGCTTTTTTATAAGCAAAACAGCAGTTTAGGTTAATTCAGCTTAGGTTTTTCTGTTTTAAATGCTTGATTGTTGCTTATCTGTTGCTCATTGAACATTCATCTTTTAGAACAAGAAAAGTTTCCGAAAGTAATATTTTGTTTTCGTTGTTGTTGCTTATATGTCATATTATTTTATTCTTATTAAACTGTTTATTTATCTAAATGATATAAATATAAATTTTCTATTAAATACTTCATCATCGTTTTCTTAATCCTTTTCTTGTTTTGGTTTGTCACACCTCCATCAGAATCAAAATGACTAAAATCCTAATACGCATAGGCTAAAATTATTTGAAGCAGGCCTGTCTTGGCAGTATAACGTTTGAAAGAGAATAAATAAAGACGTCTTTAAGACGTTTTGGTACCTACGGGAACATCTCTAAAACGTCTTTAAAACGTCTTTAACACGTCGCAAAAAGACGTCTTTTTTACGTTTCTCAAAGACGTCTTTCGGCGTTACGCTTTTAGACGGGTCAGAGACGTCTTAGAGACGTCTCATCTGGTCTTTAAAAGACGTTTTAAAGACGTGTTTAAGACGTCTCGTGTTTACTGGGAGGTTCTATACATTTTTGCCGTAAAATTGATAAACGAGGCATTTCAAAGTGACGAGTGTCATGTAATTGCGATTTTTCGTATTGATACAGGATAATTGTACTTTAGGGTCAACAACCTCGTCTCAGGTTCTTTATATTTTAGTCGTAAAATTGATAAACGAGGTATTTAAAAGAGACGAGTGTCTCATATATTTGCGAATTTTCGTATTGATACAAGATAATTGTCATTTAGGGACGACAACCTCGTCTCAGGTTCTATATATTTTAGCCGTGGAATTGGTAAACGAGGTATTTCAAAGTGACTAGTCTCATATATTTGCGATTTTTCGTATTGATAAAGGACAATTGTCATTTAGGGTCGACAACCTCGTCTCAGGTTCTATATATTTTTGCCGTGGAATTGATAAACGGGGCATTTCCAAGTGACGAGTGTCATATATTTCCGATTTTTCGTATTGATACAAGGATAATTGTCATTTAGGTTCGACAACCTCGTCCCAGGTTCTATATATTTTAGCCGTGGAATTAATAAACGAGGTATTTTAAAGTGACTAGTGTCATATATTTGCGATTTTTCATATTGATAAAGGATAATTGTCATTTAGGGACGACAACCTCGTCTCAGGTTCTATATATTTTAGCCGTGGAATTGATAAACGAGGTATTTCAAAGTGACTAGTCTCATATATTTGCGATTTTTCGTATTGATAAAAGATAATTGTCATTTAGGGACGACAACCTCGTTTCAGGTTCTATAAATTTTAGCCGTGGAATTGATAAACGGGGCATTTTAAAGTGACGAGTGTCATATATTTCTGATTTTTCGTATTGATAAAGGATAATTGTCATTTAGGGACAACAACCTCGTGTCAGGTTCTATATATTTTAGCCGTGGAATTGATAAACGAGGTATTTCAAAGTGACTAGTGTCATATATTTGCGATATATACATGTCAAGAAAACTTGTTTGGTGCTTTTTACGTTCTTGATTAAATAAAAAGATTTTGGCGATAAGTCCAGAAAGAGCCAATGGTGTTTCTTAAAACAAGTTCTGTTTGAAACGTTTTTCTAAGGGTTAATTCTGAAACAAACCGCAAACCGTCCTGTTTGTCAAACTACTGAGGTGTCTTACTCACCTCTGTTGGTGAAGATGACACATCCCAGCTAAATTTTTTGTATTTGATGAATTATACCATTTTCTTCTTAAGAAGTCATATTTTGAAATTTGTGAACGTAAATTTATGAAATAAATAAGAAACCTATTCTACTATAACCTAATAAAAAAGACGATATGTGCCTTTAATAATTTGCTTAGGTAAATTAAGAAATATAATTGTCTGAAAATGTTCTTAATTTCTCTAATGTTCTTGTAATAAACGTTTGATAGTTTTATTACAAGTAACATCATAAGCAGTTTTGTTCCATTTGTTCCGTATATTGACATCGATGTGTGGTATAGACAACAACAACTTTACACATTCAATATGACCACCAAGAGATGCAATATGTAATGGTGTGTAATTGTTACTGTTTACATTGTTAATGTTTGTTACGTCATGATTAATTAAAACATTCAAAACATCATGACGACCACAATATGCACTGTAGTGATATGCATTCGATTTATTTTTATCCACAGCATGCACATCACTACCAGCATTAATCAAACATTTCACTATTGATGGATTGTTGTAATATGCTGCTTCCATCAACAGTGTTATTTCATAATAATCACTTCTCATTTCAACGATATTTGGATGATCGACAAGAATTGTTTGCAATTTCTTGACATCACCATTTTCAATGATTTTTCTAAGTTCTAAGCACAAATTATGTGGTAATAATTGGGTGTAAACTTTGAATTAAAAAAATTATTGCCATGGAATACTTTTTTTCTCACATTTCTGAATGGTGAAATAAATGTGCACTGAATGAAATAGGGCCGAAGTCTGCAGTCGGCACACTGAAAAATTTAACTAGGAATCTCTATTTCTAACCTCTGAAGTTTTAAGAACATTTATATAGTCAATTGTCTAAAAAATTAAAACTTTAAGAACATAATTGTTAATAAGTTTATTTGGGTTACGTTATTTTTCGTAAATAAAAACTAAAGTTATCATATTTTTGATACCGATTCACACAAGTTGCGAGTTGCAAGTTACGACTTACTGTAAAAATTTAAAGTGCGTGTTTGATATTCTGTTATATTATCATTATAAATTCCCTGGAGACGAAGTTTTTATTTATTTTTATTTTTTATTTTTTTTTTTTTTTTCTATTTAAAATAATGTTTTCACAGCATAACCTATTCAGCGGGACTACGCTGTTGGCTGGAGTCACGTGACATTTTGGTTTAGTGTTTACATTTTTTGCACGCATTAGTTTTCTTTACAGTCCTTTGAAAAAACACAACGCTGTTAGTATTTATCCTCGATTTTGTTTGGGCGCAAATTTTAAACTGCGAGTTGCAAATTTTATATTGCGAGTTTATCATATCTAGTACGAGGTACAAATTTTAAACTGCGAGTTTATCATATCTAGTGCGAGTTACAAATTTTAAACTGCGAGTTTAACAGATCAAGTGCGAGTTACAAATTTTAAACTAAAAAAGGAAAATCACATAATTAAAGTAGAAGCATTTTGACCTACGCCATCTTTAGTGCATAATTTTTTTATGTGCTAAAAATGGCGTATGTAGCCTATCACAAATTTCAAAATTTTTGCTGACGTTTCAGCTTTTTATAAGAACAATGAAATTAAACCTAATGTGTTCTAATTTCTTCCAAACGTCAGCTTTTAAAATTGTTTTTACTTTGCTAAGGATTCTGGCATAACGATTCGTTGTTTAAAACTAAGGTCTAAATCCTCCACACTGGCCATTATATTTAGGATGATTCTCCAAATAAAATATATAACTCTTGATAACTACAACTCAATACGTGTTGCTTAGATTGGTAAGTGTGCATTTTCAGACACTGCGCTAAATTTTTTAAGAAAGTTGTTATTATTACATTCTTAACTGAATACGTTCCAAGTGTAAGAAAGATGTCAAAGTATTCTTAAAAAGCTATTCACAGTTCTTTTTTCACCAAAATCTGACCAATTATTGTTAACTTTGTTTCACTAGAAACTTCTACTCAAGTATCAGCCTGACATGCCATCTAACAAATCAAAATTACACTGTAATTCGTCATAGCACAACGTTGGTTCTTGCACATAATAAAATTGAAGAAAGACTTATTAAATATCGCAAAAAAAGCTTCCTTTACTTTACTTTCTAAACTTTTTTTCTTACCTTTCCACAGCGTTATATATTACAAATATTTTTGTGAATAAAAAGAACATCATTATGCTGTTTCAAGCAAAGAAGTACACGAGATCTTAATTTGTCAAAATATTAGATCTTAAATTTTAGGTTAGTTTTTAATTTTAAAAAGTTATTGAGAGTCAAGAGAATTTATATGCTGGATTGTTCTTACTTCACGACAAAAATCAGGTTGTTCTTAGTTTTAGAAATAATGATAACCTAAAGTTGTTCTTCTGTTATTCGAATTTGTCAGAAAGGAGATGCTCGTGTTCTTATATAATTATTATGGTAACAAAAGCGTGGAAGTCGCTTCGTAGGGCATGTATTCAGTAGAAATTAGCCAGGAGTCATTGTCTAGAAGGGCAGGGGGATTGTATAGTGAGAAATTATCATTAGTAAGAGTTATCCAGGGCGGGAGTTTTATGTGGATTCTTAAATAGTTTTTAATTTATTTTTAATTTTTTTAAGTCATGAGTGATACGGTTAGTTGTTAAGGATAAAAACGGAAGTACAAAAACTGATTTTGATTGGGTTAGCGAGTATGAATATTTAGGGAGCGCGTGGGAAAGAGTGAAAAAAAGGATATGGATTTCACTACGAGTGGTGAAAATTGGAATAATAGTATTACGGCAAACTACAAGTGATTACAAATGGGATTGAAAGTACTGTTAATCATCAAAAACTACAAATAGTCAAATTTCTCCGTAATGCAAGAGAACTAGCCCCAGTCTTTCTCGCCTAAAATCTCTTTCAGCATATCGGTTTTATCTTAAAATAATTTAAGTTTTGGTGAGAAAGTTTTTTCCAAAGCCTAGCGTACAGAATAGAACAGTACTATGCGCAGTACACAGCAACAAGAAAATACTTTCAAAGTTGATGAGTATTTGGAATTGATAGTATTGGAATAATACTTGTGCTCACGTTATTACATATACAACCTGTTTTAGGTAGTAATAGTCTTTTAGCAATACCACAATTACTGTGGATCCAGAAAAATTGGCCTATCTCCACCACATAAAAAGCTTCATACCTTCAAAAGAGTAACTCTTCTTAACAAGCTGGAAACCTTTTGGCTTTACATCACTAAATAAAAACACCGTTCAATTACATTGGTACTATCTATTAACCTTTATCAATGTATGTATGTGACAAATATTGAAGCAGTTGTAATGATATATCAATCATTTAAAATAGTTCAATGACAACAAAGTCTGATTCTGGTCATTATGGTGATGTGTAGTGAAGATGTTAATGACAAGTAACACTATGAGGATTTAAAATATACCTACTTCTGTTGCTGTTTTCCACAACGAGGATTTACAATTGGTTTCTCGTACTCTATAAAATACAATAAAAAGTTTTAGAATTCACACAATTTATGTTAAAACTTTAATTAATAAAAATGAAAAACTCACTTTTCAGACTTTCAACCAAGTTCATTAGATCAGTTCTTAATTGGGAATGGTTTGGTTGGGTTTCAAATTCATCAATCAAGTTTCTATAAACAGAACATTCATTGGGATCTACACCAGCAGTGGTGACGTCATCAATTGAAATTTTTATTTCGCCCAACGGATTTGCTGAAATATCTGCTTTGCTCATTTGATGAAGATGTGAATAGAATGTTGGGATAGTTCTTGGAAACGAGGATAGCCTGCGGAGTTGTCGTTCAATTTCCAACTTTTCAGTCACTAACTCAAAATGAGATTTTAAATTAAAAGCTTGTACGTAATCTGCAAATTCTTGTACTTTCTTATTGCCAACGAAGCCATCACGAATTAATTTTGCTCTAAATTCTTCAGATTTCTCATCGAATATCCGCAATAAATCTTTTTCTTCTTTACTTAACATTTTGAGATACTCTTCTAGTCGTTTTAACTTTCTTTCTTTTAATTTTTGAACAAATACTTCTCTTTCTTTCTCCAAATTTGTTAAAGCATCGCCGTATTTTCTTGTTAACTGTTCCAACACCACTTTTGTTTCATCGAATGAGTTGATAAACGATTGAAACCACTTTTTGGCTTCCAGACCAAAATCATCTATCGATTTAATTCTGTGATTCTTATGTTGTCTGTGTGTGCAATAAACACATGTTAACAAATTTTCACAATCAATACAGACAAATTTTGGAAGCGAGTCGTGTTGCTTACACAATGGTTGGAGTTCTTGCAATTTTTGATTGAAAATGACATTGATATATGATTTGTTGGAACAAAAATGAAGGTTTTGACATTTTTCACAGATCTTTAAACTGCATGTTGTACAGGAATAGTTGATTATCTGCTTACATTCTTTACTTTGCTGACATAAAGATTTAACATTTTCACCAGGTGAGCTATGAATAAAGTAATATCAATTTCTTTAACGAAAACATTCTATATAACCAAATTATATATCCTCATATTCCATTATAGTGAGTTTCTTGACATATGCTATACAATTTTTATGACGACCATGAGCTGCTATTTTTATTACTTTTTTCTTATATTTCGCACACTCACGATATAAATATTTGGTAAAAAATTTCTGCTATAAAATATCATTTTCCTATGTCTGTTATTCTTTCATGAAAAACTTTCAGATTTGTAATTTTATTTTTTTTTGTTCACATTAAAACCACATTTGTGTATTTGTGTAACTCGAACTGAAATGTTAGGAATTAAAAACTTTTTCATAAAATTATGTCTGTGTTATTTCCATGCGCGTTTGTCTAAAATAAACATTCGACAATTACTGAGAGAAGTACTAAATGAGCGTTTTCAGTATTATGTGCATACAATTAACTTACACTTTGTCCAAAATGTCAGTTAATGTAAACACTTTCATTAACGAGGATGTTGTTTGTTCCTGAGTAATTGTTGTCTTTTTAGTACATCTTACTGGACAAGGCAGTTCAGCACTCCCATCTTCCATAAACACTAAAATACCATCTAGACAATCTTGGCAATAAGTGTGCCCGCAGTTTAGATGTTTAGGTTGATGATAGGTGTCCAAACAAATCTTGCATTCCAACATTGCAGCAAGCTCAACTTTTGATACAGCCATTTTACTATAGAAACTTGAAAATACTTCTAAAAATAAAAATAAAAATATTTCAACTATCTTATTTATTACTGTTGAGTGAGATTGTTCAGTATATTATTGATGGACAGTCTCACTTCATACGCTAGGGATTAAACGTTTGTTAAGAAAAAACCTTACACGCGTTCTGATAAGAAGAGACTGTTACAGTGATTTCACACAGTTAAGTAAGGTTTAAAAATATACAAGTAATTTACAAAATGAATAAAAAATGAATTTCGTGTGAATCAGCATAAAATTAAAAAATATTATCTGCATTCTCATGCATAAATAATCATGTCAATGACATGATTATTTATGCACAGGGATGCATAGCTTTTGAATTCAGCGTTTGTGCAATTTCTTATATTGTTTAGATTGATGCTTACATTACGATGCATGACATTACGATGCATGACATTACTTGGTATGTCGTATGGAGGAGAACTACTAGTATAGCGATTTAAAGATCTATAGATTTCAATTTCTGAGAATGAGACAAAAATATGCCAAGTAGCAGTTATCATATGTGACAGAGTGATGAAAAGTGTGAGATTGCAAATAAAGTGTACTCTGTGTCATATCACTACGAAGCCAATAAAATGAATTAAACTAATATGTTTGTGGAAAAGAGAAATTAAAGAATCGAG